>CM062105.1:1632901-1723217 GCA_031163375.1 Conogethes punctiferalis | reverse complement strand
AATATGTCATTCATCTAAATACATTAGTTATGTTCTGTGATCACATGATTATCTCTATTTGTTCATGTGATCATAAACTAAACCAACATATATGGTGACATTTAATGGAATGAATTTTACACATAATCTGGGAACACATCTAGAGATTATGGTCGCGAGCCGATTGCAGATAGAAGATAGGAGAAAAAAAATAAAAAATCTAAGTACATAAAAGGAGAAATGACTGAAATATTAACGCACCGGCTAAACATAGGCACTGGATCCTGTCATCGGTCTGTGGTATTTAGCTACGCCTACACTTGATGGTATATACCGCCATCGGTAGGTAGCCAGCGACTCTATTGATGTTCGGCAGGATGCACCATGGGCAGGGACATTGGCTCATGGAGCAAGAGATTAAATCTGACAATATAACAGAATTATAAGATAAATATAAACTAACACTATGGAATCTGCTTCCTGAAATAAAAATTATTATTATTATATTATAACACCCACAGCTTGGGATGAGTTGGGTTGGGACAACCAAAAAAAACAAAACCCCCCTTCAAAAGCCCACAATAGGGAATATGCATGAACAATAATTTCATGTATATACTACTTATCGTAAAAAAGATAAATATATTTCAAACAGTGAAAACAAAATCAAAATTGGCTGAAAATTGGGGCAATACAGTCGTTTGATAAGTAACTATATCCGTCTCTCTCCGCCAAACAGATTTTTCTATGGAGTTTTTAGTGGCGGGGCATTGGTACTTGACGTCACCGCCACGGCGGATCTTTGTCTATGCAATAACTTTAACGCTTATAACTCGCTAATAGAAAAGGTATTTTTAAAAATTCTCAATATTTATGTATCTGAAAGAAATAAAAAAAAAGTCATGCATATTACCTATGCATGCACTTTTTTTTATTTCTTCATAAAATAAATGTCATGCATATTCCCTATCTCCACATCCGTTTTTTGTGAAATATTCAATGGTTCCAACACTAATTCTACTGTTTTGTTACGAAATTAATGATTCATGTTCCCTGTTCGCAGAAGCCGGAGGAGCAAAGGCAGGCGCAGGGCCGCGGCGCCGCCGGGGGCCTCACAAGTCCGCCCCACGTGCGGCACGGGAGTTCCGCATGAAGGCCACCTACATAGGTCATATGAGATTCCACACTAACTACTGTGTTTGTGAGGTGAGGCCACTTTGTATGAAAGGACTACAATACTACTCGTATTGCAATTTTCAAAACATGGCGGAGGCAACTGACATGTACTGACCAGTTACTTGCCCGTTTGTACAGCGACTTGGGCTTCTCTTTCGCTTTCCATCAGGCGTAGGGAAGCCATTAGGTCGAGGCCACTATAAAAAAAAAACATGATTTTTCAAATTCTGCTGCCAGATATCAGCCTTGTGGCATTTGTCTACCCCTTCAGTCGTGGATGGTTATTCGCAGTCAACCGGGTGAATCTCCTATTCAAATGAATGTCTAGCGGCTAGACCGCCACTAGGCGGTTGCCTCGGGCCTCGTTTGTTATCGCAGGATGCACCACGGGCAGGTGAGGTTCGCTAATGTGATAGGACCCCTTTCCTTACATACTGTAAAAGTTTAATCACAGCCAATCCGCCCTCGCTTCCGCTCGGGTTGTTAGGTTGCTATGGTAAAGTTTTCTATAAAGTCAGTTTGAAAGATAGCTTTTGGTAATTTTATCACACCTCGGTTACATTATTAAACTTTTAGCACGGATCCCTAACGTTTTTATAAAATATATATTCCTAAGTTCACCGGATAGTGTAGCCTACCGACAGTGAAAGAATTATTCCAAATGTCGGTTCAGTAGTTTCGGGACTATTCATTACTAACATACACAAATAGGTACAGAAGAAATAATCCCAAGACATGCCCACGCTGGGCCACACACGCCACCTAGCCCCAACTACGCCGAGCTTGTTACTATGGGTACTAGACAACTGATAAACTTACTTATATACTTTTTTTTTTGTAAATACATACATATTAGACATAGAAACCCACAGTCAAACAAAATAGAATGTTCATGCACACAAATGTTTGTACTGTAGCGGGGGATCGAACCCACAACCCTGGGCTCTGAAGCGAATTTTCACTCTTATCTTATTAGTGTAGATATGTTATTATTTCTTTTTGGGTACATTACACATACGCATTGCGTCAGACAGTGCGGCAAGCGTTGCCGGCAACAACAACATCTGCAAGAGCACAAGGCGCGCCGGCACGGGCTCGGCCGCATCCACCCGCTGCGCCTACTGCGACTACACCTCCGCCACCTAGGAGGCGCCTCACGGTGAGTACACTCACTGGTTAGAGCTAAGGACGTTAAAACAGGACTCGTAATTAGGACTCGAAAACTAGGATCCGAAATATGTGATGTATTTTTCCTCCATTGTGTTATAACGGTTCGCCGCCGTAATATCTTTCAAAATACGCGTTGCATCTACATGATCAAACGACACCGGTGGTATTTTGTGTAGATCTTTCGCTACGAAGGACAGGGACCATATCACTGCAGTACTTTTCATGAGGCCAATGGATGTCACTTAGCTCTTACACATTTTTTTCTTCCCCATCCTTTTCTGCGATTTGGTACTTCTTCGAGTTTGGCAATGAGGTCGAGAGTAGATTTTTTGCCTTAGTTATTTCCTCCGGAGGAAGGAACGATGTGGTGCACAAGCTGCTGGGATGCTTTCCTCGTCCATAAGTCCAAAACATTCCAGAGAAAGCCAAGAGCTCGTTGATGACAACATCACAACTCGAACATTTCACGGTAGTTGAAGTCATTTTCACTAGCGATGAATCACCGCGATTACAAGTGCACTGCGCCGTACGTCCGTACTAGTCGCTCGCCGCGCGCTAAGACTCGTAATTGGGGACTCGAAATACGGGGTTGATATTGAGCACACGGGCTCGGCCGCATCCACCGCTGTCACTGCGGCTACACTATGGCCTATGTCACCAAGGAGGCGCTCACGGTGAGTGTAATAGGACTCGATATCGAGGACTTGAAAACGAGGATCCGGATTCCAGGACTCGAAAAACTGGAGTCAAGCTAAGAGTCTAGGAGGAGTCGAGGACTTGGAAAGACTTGGAACGGACTCGAATTTAAGACTCGAAATCGATATTGTCGAGTCGATATTGAGGATCGAAGACAAGGATCCGTATTGTAGGACTTGTGACAACAAAATTCGGACGCTGCTACTGCGGCCACACTCCGCCACCAACGGAGGCGCTCACGGTGATTCTAGTTAAGGACTTGAAAATGAGGACTCGAATGGCATGACGAATGATTTTGAAATGCCTCTTCCGTAAAGAGGGTACACATTTACTATACGAAAAAACCTTTATTTTCTATAAAAACTCCAAATTTTACGAAGATTAAAGCTAATTTTCTAATATTTTTTTCAATGTGGCTCAAAACAGCTCGCAGTGTCATGGCGTCGGGTCTGACGTCACCATATAGTAGACGTCAAATTTGTCAAATACGCGTCTCAGACAATGTAAACATACATTGTTTAGTTTCGTGTATCGTGTAAGGAAATGAATAATAGATGTTATAAGTGGTATGCAGTTGTAAAAACACGTTAATAAAAAACACCCGACAAGGTTTTTGTACATGTCCCTTGTAAGAGATTAATAAGACATCAAAGGTTTAAAGCTCGCACGGCGCAACCCGAACGAAGTAAGCACGAATGCACCACTTTACTTCTGTAAGACCACTTGATCTAAGTATGTTATCAATTATCATGTTAAGTAGGTTTTAAACGTAAAAATGTTACGTAAACAATAAAAAACCAATGAAATGCGTAAATGCGTAACCTAACTTAACAAAACAACAAAACACAATGACAGGACTGACAGGTGACAGTATGTTTACCAAATAGCGGTGAGGTGTATTTATCGTAACAGATACGCATAACAGATATTTATCTATGGAACATTTTGAACAGTTACTACGAAGTAATTTATTGTTTTTGGACATATTAAACCTACATTTAACATATCATATCAACAACATAAACAACTTTGTCGTTTTTTAAAATAAAATTTCAGAGAATAATACATCGCGTAGCACTGAAAGCACCACAACTATAATGAAGGAGGAGCTCCAGCCAACAATATGTGTTAATAATAATATTGTGTACAAATCAGATGAAGTTAAATCAAAGAATAGCAGGTGTTATTTCAGAACAGATATTTGGAACTGTTATTTTAAGATAACAAGTATTAAATGTACCTGTTACGACCCATCACTATTACCAAATCGTGACGTTTTGCGCTGTGATTGGTGTTTCAATCAGAATGGCCGATTGCTGTATTTTATAATTTTTCATTTATTGAAAATCTTGTTAATCTTAATTTTCTTATGAAAATTAAATCAACGATTAAATCTTTTAATATGTATTTTTCCCAAAGTCATCAAATCTTATATTATTTGATACTGTCGTCACGCCTATTGAAACGGGGTCTCGATTTTCCAGGACTCGAAAACAGGGACTCTATTTTTTATTTATTTATTTACTATGATGATGTGGTCGACGATTTGTAAGTGTTTTTCATAAAAACCTATACAAATAAAGATTATTTTGACCTTGACTTGACTTGATGATGATGAACGCTTCGCGATCCACAGATCCACGAGCGGCGGCACACGGGCGAACGGCCGTATGTGTGCGACCACTGCGGCGCCACCTTCCACCGGCGCTCCAATCTGTGCAGCACATCGCGATACACCTGCCGAGAAGAACTTCCAGGTGAGCGGCGCGGCTTGTGGGGCAGAACGTCTTAACAATGCCTGTTACCGGTAGCAGTGACTTGATACCTGTTCCATGTAGCAGTGACTGTACCTGTTCCAAGTAGCAGTGACTGGCATCTGTTCCAAGTAGCATTGCACAGTAAGAGTGACTTCCAGGTGAGCGCGCGGCGTGTGTGGCAGACGTCATAACAATGCCTGTTACCGGTAGCAGTAACTCGATACCTGTTCCATGTAGCAGTGACTGGTACCTGTTCCAAGTAGCAGTGATTAGTATTAAGGTGGTATTCTTCATCATGAGTCGTACGTGTGCGACCACTGCGGCGCCACCTTCCACCGCGCTCCAACCTGGTGCAGCACATCGCGATACACCTCCCGAGAAGAACTTCCAGGTGAGCGGCGCGGCTTGTGTGGCAGACGTCTTAACAATGCCTGTTACCGGTTATATGTAGCAGTGACTTGATACCTGTTCCATGTAGCAGTGACTGGTACCTGTTCCATGTAGCAGTGACTGGTACCTGTTCCAAGTAGCAGTGATTAGTATTAAGGCGGTATTCTTCATCATGAGTCGTACGTGTGCGACCACTGCGGCGCCACCTTCCACCGGCGCTCCAACCTGGTGCAGCACATCGCGGATACACCTGCCCGAGAAGAACTTCCAGGTGAGCGGCGCGGCTTGTGTGGGCAGACGTCTTAACAATGCCTGTAACCGGTTATATGTAGCAGTGACTTGATACCTGTTCCAAGTAGCAGTGACTGATACCTGTTCCAAGTAGCAGTGATTAGTATTAAGGCGGTTTATTCTTCATCATGAGTCGTACGTGTGCGACCACTGCGGCGCCACCTTCCACCGGCGCTCCAACCTGGTGCAGCACATCGCGATACACCTGCCCGAGAAGAACTTCCAGGTGAGTCCACTGCTGGACACAACACGAAACACAGGAGGGACAAATGGAGGAATTTATATTGCAAAAGTACGCCCGATACCTGTTCCAAGTCACAGTTCCACACACAGTGACAAATACCTGTTCCACGTGCAGTATCCAGTTTATTAAGAATAACAAACAGTTATACATTATATGCTTATTAAGATAAATACTAATTAAACTAATGAATCAAATGTACAACCAACAGAGGTATCCATCGATTAAGTATAAAAAAATAGTGTAAGTTACAATCAGGGTTCTTTTTGCTTACATAATTTAAAACTTATAACATTAGGAACATGTTATTGACTGGCTCGGTGGCTCAATTGGTAGTGACCCCTGCCTTCTGAACCAAGGGTCGTGGGTTCGATTCCCACCCGGGACAAACATTCGTGTGATGAACACTTGTGTTTGTTCCGTGTCTGGGTGTTTATATTTGTATTTAAGTATTTATTTGTGGTACCTTCGTTGTTCTGATACCCATAACACAAGTGCTTAAGCTACTTACTTTGGGATCGGAGCAATGTATGTGATGTTGTCTGATATTATTTATGTTTATGGATAAAGATAACGATAAACATACGACGTTATCCTAATGACCTATAGAGATTATATTCTTCTCTTAATAATATCCTTCTCTCGCAGTGCGACATGTGCCCGAAGCGGCTCAAGTCGCGCAAGTTCCTGCAGATCCACAAGCACAACGCGCACACGGGCCGCCGCTACGGCTACCTGTGCGCGGTGTGCGACCACCGCTTCGAGAGACCGAACAAGGTTGCGGGCGCACGCGCGCCGCGTGCACGGTGCTGCCGGACGAGCGGCAGGGACCGATTGTGAGGGTGCAGCTGTAGTTAAGTAGCAGTTACTGATACCTGTGATTAGTAATATGATCGATGTGTTTAGCAGTGACACCTATGACGAGTAACAGTGGGCTGCCCGACGTGCGCCAGGGGCCCATCGTGAGGGTGCAGATGTAGTTAAGTAGCAGTTACTGGATAGCTGTGACAAGTAACTGTAACTAATAGCAGTAACTGATAGCTGTGACAAGTAATAGTGACTAATAGCAGTGACTGATACCTGTGACTAGTACCAGTGGGGCTGCCCGACGAGCGGCAGGGACCGATTGTGAGGGTGCAGCTGTAGTTAAGTAGCAGTTCCAAGTAACAGTGACTGATAGCTGTGACAGTAATAGTGAGAAATAGCAGCGATTGATAACTGTGTTTCCGAGTGCTACTATAAAATCTACCTACTCCTTAAAAGATTATTCCACTCTGCCCCACCAGTAGGGCGTCCCTTTAGCAAGTTGCATTTTATGGGTATGGCAGATTCCACTGTGAATTTTAAAGCGATCCACTTTTCCCCACTAATGGGGCGCCTTGGTGGCGAAAATTAAGTGGGTATTGATACTTTTATAATTTAACTTATTATGATGATCTGCGACGTATAGAGTTAATTATGTAATAATTATTAATTATGCCTGTGTAAGAGTACCTATGTACCCAATAGTTTAATGCATTTAACATAATAATTTAATGTAAATATTTTTTTGTGATTTAGGTATAAGTAGCTATGCTATATACATCATTATACATTTTTAATATGGGTTTAATTTAGACATAGATTAAGTAAAGACGTCCAAACTTCATCTCATCCTTTCTATCGTAAACCCAGTCCGTGGCTAAGCAGAAATCGTGCAGACAAAAACATAAAAAAATCTTCTTGATCTGTCAATCTTTCTTAAATATATGTCAAATTGACAGTTGGGCAACTAAATGTGTGGCTGTGTGTACTAAAAGCAATACACCTTTTAACTCGAGTCTTCTGAGTCTAGTTTCTGGATAGACCTTTTAAGTATCAAACAATTTTGTTTGGTCCTACCCGGGATGTGAGCATCTCTTGGTAACTTAATATTGCTAATAAAACTAAATACTTGTCAAACAATATCTCTTTATTGATCAAATGACACTGTATTTCCGAACGACTGAGTTGACTACAACGTAGCTTCTTCAGCTTCCAGAGTTTGAATCTGCAACAAAATAAATAAATAATAATAAATAACCCAAGCCATGCACGCTGGGCCATACAGCGCCACATGGCCCCAACTAAGCCGAAGCTTGTACTATGGGTACTAGACAACTGATAAACTTACTGACGATACATTTTTCTTTGTAAATAAATACATATTATACATAAAAAACACCCAGACCAATACGATGTTCATATTGTTCATGCATACAAATGTTTGTACTGTGTAGGATCGAACCCACGACTCTTGGTTCAGAAGGCAGAAGTCACTACCAAACGAGCCATCGGGCCAGCCAATAAAATACGAGTATCGACAACATCACATACTTACATTTACTTACCAACGCTGACTAAAGCTGACCAACGCTGAACAACGCTGACACGCGCTGAACAACGCTGACCGGCGCTGAACAACGCTGACCGGCGCTGAACAACGCTAGACCCGCGCTGAACAACGCTGATCGGCGCTGAACAACGCTGACCCGCGCTGAACAACGCTGACCCGCGCTGAACAACGCTGACCGGCGCTGAACAACGCTGACCGGCGCTGAACAACGCTGACCCGCGCTGAACAACGCTGACTGGCGCTGAACAACGCTGACTAAGGCTGACCAGCGCTGACTAAGGCTCCAGTACCTCAGTCCGCTGTATCCTGGGCTGGTCCTCCCTGCGCACGCCGTGGCTGGCAGTCAAGTGGTGTCTGGCGCTACCAGGGCTCTTGAACACGTCAGGGCAGGCCGGGCACGCGTACCGGTGCCGCTTCGGTCTGTGCACCTTGTGGTGGTGATGCTGTAGCAGGCCGCTTGGACTTCTCCCGTTTGTGGCAGATTGGGCACTGGAATATATAAATAAATAACCCAAGACATGCCACACAGCGCCATCTAGCCCAAACTAAGCCGAAGCTTGTACTATGGGTACTAGACAACTGATAAACTTACTTAGATACATTTTTTTTTGTAAATAAATACATATTATACATAGAAAAACACCAGACCAATACAACAGACATGTTCATGCACACAAATGTTTGTACTGTGCGGGAATCGAACCCACGACCCTTGGCTCAGCAGGCAGAGTTCACTACCAATTGAGCCACCGAGTCAGTCAATGACTATATAGCAAAGAGGTCCCCCGAAACCTGAAGTTCTGGGCTTATATAATTTCAGAGATATTTCGTTTTCTGCTAAGCGAACGTTTTTGACGATTGCTGTATATCGGAAAACGGCTGATCTATCAATAAACTAAAAAAATAAACAAATTCAAAAGCGTCACACTTTGCCCCGCTGAGTGGGCGCCTTGGTGGGGCAAAGTAGACTCCTTGAATCCCCAATAGCGTCACGGGAGTATGTCCTATCGTCGCATAGATTCTAAAACCGCGTAAGTCCGAAAATGGTCATTATGATTTTTTCATGTCATTCGATAGAAAATCGTAAGACGCTTCTATAGACTTATCAAACACAAGGGTCTTAGTCAATAGGCTATTATGGTCAAAAATTGTAATTAGTCCGTCTTTTAGCTTATTCAAAGATAAAAGAAACGTATTTTTTATTTGTAAATTAGATTAAAAATTACTAAGTTGTAGCCTGTTGAAATTACGCGTGACGTCACTCGGGTGAGGCATTGTTACGGAGCCGAGTGACGTCAAAGACTCCCACTCCTAACTTTTGATGCCTTGTATCTTTGCTATTGTTTATTTGAATGAAAAAATACGTGTCTTTTATTTTTGAATAAGCTAAAAGACGGACTATAGTTCATTCGCGTTAAGAAAATAGTGACTGACAGGTCACTGACAGGCCACTACCCAATCAAAACGCTAGAATTATAATTTCTAGCGTTTTAATTGGCTAGTGGCCTGTCAGTGCCAGAATTATAATTTCTAGCGTTTTGATTGGCTAGTGGCCTGTCAGTGACCTGTCAGTCACTATTTTCTTACGCGAATGAACTATAATTACAATTTTTAGCCATAATAGCCTATTGAGTCAACGAGTCTGTCATATGTGGACGTTTCTCACCTCAAAGTTGCTCTCTGCGAGGTGCGTGGGCAGATGCTGGACCAGACCTGCGCGCGAGTGGAACGCGGCGGCGCAGTGCGCGCACGCGAACGGACGCTCGCCCGAGTGCAGCCGCGAGTGCGTCTGCGACCACAATGTATGAAACTGTAGCGACCGACCTGATGTTGACGGGCAGCAGCGTCACCGGAGCAAGAAGCTACGCCCTGCGATCGCCAACCGCCTGCCCAGCGTGGCGATTGTGGGTATATCCTCCAGATGTTTGCCATAAGTGGCGAAAACTGGAGAGGCCTATGTCCAGCAGTGGACTGCAATAGGCTGATGATGATGATGATGTAGCGACATCTAACGGCTTATTATTACTTTCTGCTTAGCCCAATGGTTGACTGGTAGAGAATGCCTGCATTAAGTCCGCCTTTTGTAAACTTATTTACTGTGCAATAAAGATTAAATAAATAAATAAGTTATTCCCGATCGTCCCACCAGTGGGGACGAACGGACGAACAGCTTATTAAAAAATAAAAGACACGTATTTTTTTATTTGTAAAAAGTTATAGCCTGTTGAAATTACGCGTGACGTCACTCGATGAGGCATTTTTACGGGAGCGAGTGACGTCAAAGACTCCCACTCCTTACTTTTGATGCCTTTTATCTTTGCTATTTTTAATTTGAAAGAAAAAAGGAAAAATACGTGTCCAATACTTTTTTTATGATCTAAAATACGGACTAAATAATTATAATGTAATTATTTTGGACCCCCAAAACATCCCTATTCGACGATACATAAGTGCTTGTTTTTTATTTTCTAAATGACTACGATGATAGCCAATGCAGCCTTGTCATCATCACCGGACTGTTGGAAGAGCGGTAGGCTCTAGCATAAGTGCTTGTCATAAGTCTACTTGAATAAAGATATTTTTCATTTTCGTTTTTCAAAATGTGTACTGTGTGCCGTGTACGAACATTTTCGAAAAAGTAAATAAATAAATAACCCAAGACATGCCACGCTGGGCCACACAGCGCCATCTAGCCCCAAACTAAGCCGAAGCTTGTACTATGGGTACTAGACAACTGATAAACTTACTGACGATACATTTTTTTTTTGTAAATAAACACATAGGTATTATACATAGAAAACACCCAGACCAATACAAACAAACATGTTCATGCACACAAATGTTTGTAATGTGCGGGGATCGAACCCACGACCCTTGCTCTAAGGGCAGAGGTCACTACCAAATGAGCCACCGAGCCTGTCAAGTATGTGTAACGTTACCGTAAACATTTGTATGAAACTTGGTACAGCGCCCCCTATCGTGCGTAAGAGGTACTACGTTTACGTACGTTAACGTAGTGAAAATTATCGCCCGTTTACGGTTACGTTACGCATACTTTTTCGAAAATGTTCGTGCTAGGCACACTGGGGCCCTACTACAGAAAAACGAAAACGATCGTTCGTCGAACCGGATCGCGTATTTTTGCCCCATAAATCCCTCTCATTTGTCCCTCCGTGTTTCTAATATATCAATTAAATTTTTGAAAATCGACGTTGACGAATTTTAGTTCGTATATTCGAACACGGGAGGGACAAATGAGAGGGATTTATGGGGCAAAAATACGCGATCCGTTCCACGAACGATCGTTTTCGTTTTCTGTAGTAGGGCCCCCTGTACTCACTGTGAGCCCAGCCTTGGTGGCAGACGTGTAGTCACAAGTTGCGCAGGAGTGCACGCGCGGGCAGCCGTGCCGCGCCCGCTTGTGCTGTACCAGCAGCGTGTTGTTTGCGCAGCGCTGGCCGCACTCCTGCCGACAACGGGCAGGTACAGGACACAATGACACAACTTAGGGGCAGCGCAGACGACAGACTGTCCGTGACGCACATTTTAGACTGTGATGCAATACGGATGATGACAATGTATGAAAATGAAGAAAATAATTAGTCCGTCTCTTAGATAATAAAAAAATATAAGACCCGTATTTTTGTTTTTGTCGAAATAACAAGAAAATACTTAGATATAGCGCATTAAAGTTACGGAGTGGGGGGCTAACTACGTCACGTTAGAGTATATTTTGTACTCTAACGTGACGTCATGTGACATTTAAAATCAATGTATCTTCGTAAGTTTATGAACAAGAGGCAAAATAAAAAATACGTATCCAATATTTTTCATTATTCTATCTGATGGACATTATATTATTTTTTAGTCATCATCCCAATTATATGCAGTAACAACGCACACGACGCGCAAAATCAATTAAATGAAAATAATATTAAAATATCCTCTAGCCGTGGTAGCCTAGTGGTAAGATCGTCGCTTCACACACGTGAGGTCGTCGGTTCGAATGCCGCGCGGGGCCACGCACCTCTGGATTTGCAAAAATCTATGTGCGGAATTATACCACTAGCTTAGCGGTGAAGGAAAACATCGTGAGGAAACCTGCACATCCAGTTTAATTCTGAATGTGTAACCATGATCCAAATTTGTCTGGTTCCCCTTTCTGAGGGTTACGAAGGTCAGATAGCAGTCGCTTCAATGTAATAACCAGACTCGCTAAATCTAGGATCATGGTCAAAGCGGACCCTGGGCCTAGAGGCACAAACCCGGGACAAACGCTAAGAGGAAGAATATTAAAATATCCTCACATAATCTACCTCGCAGACGCGGTAGTTCCTGTGCTTATTCACATGTGCCCTGTACGCGGTCTTCCTGTTTATACCGCTTGCCACACTCCTCGCATTCGTACACTTTGCCTGGTCTGTCTCCGGAAGTTCTGCGTGCAGGTGGCTGCTGCAAGGAAATTTGGAAGAAAATGTATAACAAAGTCAGGGATTTTTTTGATTTTTTTTTTAAATGTACCTTTGCAAATAAACTTTTTATCTAGGTATCTATCACTAGCAGTGCCCGCGACTTCGTCCGCGTGGAATAGATTTCCCCTTTGTTTTTACATTGAAACTTTGATAATTGTTAAGGGATTATATTCGGAGCGCGTGGCAGCTGCGTCTGCGTCCGAGTTTCGTCGGCGACTCCGCTTCCCGGCGTCCCAGTGCTCCAGGCGGCTGAGAGTGGGCGGTGCGGGGCAGCAAGGTCGCGTATCGTTTCCCCCACCCGCGTTGACTAACACTCCGCGCTCACCTTGCGCGCGAACATACATTTTACATTATATCTTCGCTCCTAATAGTTGCAGCGTGATGTTATATAGCCTAAAGCCTTCCTCGATAAATGGTCTATTCAACACAAAAAGAATTTTTCAATTCGGACCAGTAGTTCTTGAGATTAGCGCGTTCAAACAAACAAACAAACAAACTCTTCAGCTTTATAATATTAGTATAGATTAAAATTACCTTCATGACCGTTGTCACTTCCAAATAATCATGATCAGTTTGTGTTTCCTCACCGATGGACAAGTAGCACTCCTCAAACATAGTTTCATCCATATCTGTGCCCAAATCGTCATTATTTACATTGACAGTAATGTAGCTATAATCTTCTTTAAAATTCGTCTTCTGCCCGGCCATGTCAACGTTACGTTCATTGTGCAGTGAATTACGTAACTTTTTATCGTTCTTAGCACTTCGAAGTCTAAATTGCAACGCTTGATTCATCGTTTCTATGCAGCTGGTGCAGATTTTTTGTGATAGGCCATCATTTAATTTTATCTGAAAGTGTCAAAAGTCAGTGCCAATCAGGATTGCCCCTGTGCCGAAATTCTGTCATAAGAGCATGTCAGTGATTCGGAATTCGGAAAACATACACATTAATACTTTGACTGCCGAGAAACTAGACACAATAGAAAAACTATTGTTTGTCGGTCACCGGTGACCGTCATGGCATTCAACGTGTTAAAAATCTTATGGAAGAAAATATTGTGTGGAAAGTACTTCTAGGGTTGTATTAAGTTGACCAGTCAACACTTTTTGCTCTTTTCATTTTTTCTTTCAGACTTCAGGTTTAGCAGTAAAATTAAGTTTAACATCGAAGGCGCCAGTTTCCCGCGAAACCTGATGTCTTACAAAAAAAAATGCAAGAGTAAAAAGTGTTTATTTTAACCCCCTTTATCCAATAAAAAATAAAGATTAAACTTATATAGAAGTTCATAATTTTTTGTGAAAAATTTTCGTCTAAATCGCCTTGCACACCCTTTCCTACACTCCAACCCAGTTGGCTACCCAAAGTGGTTGACAAAGGCTTTATCAGCCAAGTTTAGGGTATGATGGAGCGGTCAGAGTGTAGGGTTGTTGATGATATACTAAAACTTTTCTAAAACTATGTACCTCTAATCCCGTGACAAGTTTTAAGTCTTCAGTGCGCTTTTTCGACGTCTCCCTGTTGTAAAATATGGAGACCAGATCTTCCTTTCCTAGACAAGTCCTGCAATATTCCGCTACAGGATTTAAACTCTGATTATTTAGAGTTTTTAACTTGTGTTTTCGTAACCTCTCGCGCTTATTTTGCATTCTGTTTAAAAGGAGAGCCGCGAGCATATTTGGTGAAAAATTAAATGTAAATGAGGGATTGTATCAACGGTTTGGTTTAACTATAGTTTAAAAGGCATTTATTGGATTTTAAATTCAAAAATTACAACAAAACAAAAAGTCAACAATACCATTATGACAGTGACAGATCACAGATTTTTTTTTTTAATAAGATTTTAACGGCCTGGGAAACAGATCACAGATTGACTGCCGTTTGTAATATTTTAACGTCCATCCATGTTTTGTTAATTTGTTTATTTATTTTGGGTATGTAATAATAGTGACCTAAATAAATAAATAAAACATTTCGTGTAAAATCTTATTGATTCCATTTTTTACATTTAATAGTTAAATCACGCCTCAATTACACTCAAAATCAAATCGACAATGCTCAAATAAATTATGTGTGCATGGAAAAGTAAAACATTGAATTTTGTGGTTGCAAACACAACGACGTCGGTCGATTGGTACACAAGTAGTGTAGAATATAAAAATAACATAAAACTAAATGTAGTTATTATCCATTTATTTTATTTTTAATAAAAGTCTGGAGCTTTTTACTTTATTGCTGATTTGTTTAAATTAAACACTAGATGGCGTTGCCTTTTCCAGCAACGGCCTTTGGTCTACACCGCGGTGTTGAGATTTTTTTCCGTTTCATGACCCTCGGTAGTACAATTTAAACCGGCATCGCTTCTCGGCCTTTTGGCTAAGATCAAAGTGTAGTATCTGTTCTTTTCAGCTTAATATCTGAAAGTTCCCTCACTGAGGGACCAGTATATTAAACTGATTTTTGTAAATCGACGGGATGTTCGGGGCTCGCTCCACTCCCGTCACGGGTCGGCCCGGCATTGCAGTGCCGCCGGGATTGGCCCACATAAATCCATATAAAATTTAGCTAAAGGTGCAGAATCGTAAGCACGTGTATTGATGTTCTATTATCACATCTAGGTACCTCATATTCACTGTCAAATATCCCCGCGCGAGCACGGGTCCATTTGCCGGATCTAATCCAAATAGGTAATAATGGAAAAATGTGTCTGTCTGTTTTTCTTTCGCGGCAAAACTGAGCAATAAATTGACGTGATGTTTTTTTAAATGGTATCTCCATTTAAAAAAAAATCACGAGATAGTTGAAGGGATGAAGAGTAACATAGCCTTCTTTTTGCCCCTTTCTAACACCCCCACTTTCTTAAAATGGGGGGGTGAAACTTTGTATGGAGCATTCAGTACGAATTTAACGTGAGCGAAGCCGCGGGCAAAAGATTAAGTCTTGATAAGCAGAATGAATGCAAGTACATTTTATGCTCACATCTACCTCGTATATATTATGAACGCGGGCGTGGGTCCATTTGCAGGATTTAATTTAAAATATTTTAATTTATAATCAATTATTATTATTGCGGGCCCGGTCGCCACAAAACCTCGTTATTGAAAATGAAAAATTTTAATTTTAACTTAAACATTTTAACGAGTGTTAAAATTTTGCAATGAGGAAAGGAAAATAAGACCGACAATTTTTTAAAAATAACAATTTATTACATACGACCATTTTGTTATATTTTAACCCTGTTTAAGCAGACGGGTCGGAGGCGGCCGCCAACTGTTTCCTTCGTCGCGACTTATGGCGGTTCTTGTGTATCTTCATCAGCGTCACAGACTTGAACAGGGCTGGGCATTCATCACACTGGAATAAGATATTGTTATTTTGTTAACATTTTATAGGTATACTAGCTGTGCTCGCGACTTCGTACGCGTGGAATTGTTATTTTTTTCCCCCGTATTTTTTTTACATTTTCCATTATTTCTTCGCTCCTAATAGTTGCAGCGTGATGTTATATTGCCTAAAGCCTTCCTCGATAAATGATCTATTCAACACAAAAATATTTTTTCAATTCGGACCAGTAGTTCCTGAGATTAGCGCGTCCAAACAAACAAACTCATCTTAACTAATAAGTATTATAAAGCTGAAGAGTTTGTTTGTTTGGAAAAAATAACTATTCCACGCGGACGAAGTCGCGAGCACAGATAGTTACTTTATAACTAGCTGCTGCCCGCGGCTCTGCCCGCGTGATATTCGTATAAAACATAGTCTATGTGTTAATCTGATGTACAAACTATATTCCTGTAAAGTTTCATTGAAATCCGTTCAGTAGTTTTTGCGTGAAAGTGGAACAAACATCCATCCATCTATCCAAACAAACTTTCGCGTTTTTAATATTAGTAGGATTATTACACTCTTTATAATATTAGTTTAGATTTGTGCAAGTTTTGTAAAAAAACGTGCACATATATCACAGCTGGACATAGGAATCTCCAGTAGACATAACCATCACGATTGAAGACGTAGCTAAATACCACAGACCGATGACGGGCAGCAGCGTCACCGGAGCGAGAAGCAACGCCCAGCGATCGCCAACCCGCCTGTCCAGCGTGGCGATTACGGGTATATCCTCCAGAAGTTTGGTCTAAGTAAATAATAAATAATAATAAATAACCCAAGACATGCCACGCTGGGCCAAACAGCGCCACCTAGCCCCAAACTAAGCCGAAGTTTGTACTATGGGTACTAGACAACTGATAAACTTACTTAGATACATTTTTTTTTTGTAAATAAATACATATTATACATAGAAAACACCAAGACCAATACAAACAGACATGTTCATGAACACAAATGTTTGTACTGTGCGGGAATCGAACCCACGACCCTTGGCTCAGAGGGCAGAGGTCACTACCAAATGAGCCACCGAGCCTGTCATAGTGGCGATGGCGAACAACTGGAGAGGCCTATGTCCAGCAGTGGACTGCGATAGGCTGATGATGATACATACCGGCACCGTTTTCTGGGGCTGGTGTATGGGCACGTGTTGCAGATAGCTGGAGCGCCGGTGGAAGGCCGCGCCGCACGCGCATATGTACGGCCTCTCCCCTGTGTGCAATCGCTCGTGGATCTGGTGACAAATCATCATCATCATCATCGTTGTGGACATAGGGATAAATAAATAAATCTATACTTATAATAAATATGATACAGTATGATGTATATGATTTTGAAAAAAGCCAAAATTGATGAGTTTCTTGCGGCACTTCTTCTCATCAGGCCTCATCCTTATCACGTCGAAGTGCTAGTAGGGAAAAAAAAGTTTGACGTGCAAAAGAATTTACTTGTAAATCTATTTGCAGAAATAAATTATTTTATTTTATTTATTTATTTCAATTTCACAACATACTTAGTTACTTTCAGTTTTATTTATTTATTTTAAATCTGTAGAGAAGTCGATTCTGTACATGGAAAAAATTTTCAAAATAACTATCAGGAAGTGATTGATAGATACTGATGCCAAAAATGCAATCAGTAAAATTTTTGTCTGTATGTTCGTTATAGAAAAAAAAAACTACTGGACGGGTTTTAACGAAACTTGGTACGATTATTCTTCATACTCCTGGGCAGGTTATAGTATACTTTTCATCACGCTACATTCAATAGGAGCAGATCAGTGACGGGAAGTGTTGGGAAAACAGGAGAAATTTTTATATCACGTAGCTTGACGTTCAAGCCAGAATCCTCACCAACCTATAGCTATAACTCCGAAACTATAATGCGACTATTTTTTTTACTTGGCGACTATTTATGACTATTTCATGACTATTTTTTGGCATAGTCAAAATTCGTTTTCATTCAGGTTTCAGAGATGAGGATTCCAGCTTGAAGCACACCTAAAAACTCCGGTCTCTTCTTCAAAGCGTCCCAAAGATGGTGCCGTAGGTCCTAAAAATACATATGTCCTCCACGACAACACCGGCGCGGCCTGGGCAGAACAGGCCCCTAATGCGCTCCCCCCACTAGGGGGAAGTAAATAAATAACCCAAGACATGCCACGCTGGGTCACACAGCGCCACCTAGCCCCAAACTAAGCCGAAGCTTGTACTATGGGTACTAGACAACTGATAAACTTACTGACGATACATTTTTTTTTGTAAATAAATACATATTATACATAGAAAACACCCAGACCAATACAAACAGACATGTTCATGAACACAAATGTTTGTACTGTGCGGGAATCGAACCCACGACCCTTGGCTCAGGGGGCAGAGGTCACTACCAAATGAGCCACCGAGCCAGCAATAGGTACTTGCCTTAACCATTTCAAGCGAGGAGCCTCTGTAGTCGCAGTATGTACACTTGTCTGTCTTCTTGTAGCCGTGACGGCCTTTGCAATGGATCAGCAGACGTCTTTTACTTGTGAACTTCTTGCCGCAGTGCTGAAAACATAAATAAAATTATAACCCAAAGGTTCTCTTTACGGCTGGCAAGTGCTGGATGCGAGAAGCTCAAAATCAACCTAAGTGGCGAACGTTAGGAGAGACCTATGTCCAGCAGTGGACTGACACGGGCTGATGATGATGATGATGTTCTCTTCATTCAAAGGTTGTCTGGAAGAGATTACTTAAAGCGATAAGGCCGCCTAAATAGGCTATTATGGCTGAAAATTGTAATTAGTCCATCTTTTAGCTTATTCAAAAGTAAAAGACACGTATTTTTCCTTGTTTCATTCAAATAAACAATAGCAAAGATCAAGAACAAGGCATCAAAAGTTAGGATTGCGAGTCTTTGACGTCACTCGCTTCCGTAAAAATGCCATACGTCACGCGTAATTTCAACGGGCTATAACTTTGTAATTTTTAGTCTAATTTAAAAATAAAAAAATATGTGTCTTTTATTTTTGAATAAGCTAAAAGACAGACTAATTACAATTTTTAGCCATAATAGCCTATTGTGCAACAAGTGTCTATAATACCTAATTATTAAGTCAAATTGTATAAACCCAAGACATGCCACGCTGGGCCACACAGAGCCATCTAGCCCCAAACTAAGCCGAAGCTTGTACTATGGGTACTAGACAACTGATAAACTTACGTTAGATATTTTTTTTTTGTAAATAAATACATATTATACATAGAAAACACCCAGACCAATACAAACAGACATGTTCATGCACACAAATGTTTGTAATGTGCGGGGATCGAACCCACGACTCTTGGCTCAGAAGGCAGAGGTCACTACCAATTGAGCCACCGAGCCTGTATGGTGCGCAATAAAAAAGAATATCTAATAAAAAAAATGTCCAGGTTGCTTAAATAACAGTTATCACCTCACAGACAATATTCCGTCCAGTGTGTATTTTGTAATGTATAATCAAAGCGCTTTGCGACTTCACAATTTTATGACAATATTTACATTCAACGGGTTCACTCTCAACATCCCTCTTGAGATCATCTTTTTTTAACATTTTCCTCTCTTTAGACACTTGATTAAACCCCAACTTAACATTTTTATTCAGCTTTTTATTTTCCAAGACAATATCTTTTGGTTTTCTCAACATGTCCTCTATAGTCGCTTCAAAGACTCTTATTTCATTCGCGATTGGAGATCCGTTTCTGTCTATGGTTACCGTGACATCATAATCATAATTGTCTATATGACTATTTGTATTATTGATATCCGCTAAATTACTGTCATTAATCTGACCCATATTGTCTGAAAAATCATTATTTTCTACAGGTGAGTTATCTTCAATTCCATTAATATTTGTAATAGGTAATGTTTTGCATTCTGTATCATTTCTCATTGAACTTTTTTTGTTTTTAGTAACATCCAGAGTTATATTGTCATCCTGATGTGTATCACATGGTTCGATTTTAATTTTTATTTGTTCGATGAGCTTTTTGTAAGACTGTTTACAAGTTTTACGGAAAGACAAATATTGGTTAACAAAGTTTATGCAGACGGTACACATGTGTTGAGAGAACCCGTCGTTCATTTCGATCTGAAATTAAGATATTAGCATAATTTAAAAAAAAACTGATAAATCTTAACTAATATTATAAAGCTGAAGAGTTTGTTTGTTTGTTTGAACTCACTAATCTCGGGAACTACTGGTCCGAATTGAAAAATTCGGTTTTTGTTTTGAATAGACCATTTATCGAGGAAGGCTTTAGGCTATATAACATCACGCTGCAACTATTAGGAACGAAAAAATAATGGAAAATGTAAAAAAAAAACTGGGAAAAAATAACTATTCCACGCGGACGAAGTCGCGAGCACAGCTAGTTTAATATATGATGTAAAGAATGTAAGGGAGTGACCTATCATCTTTTCGCTCCAAGCCAACCTCACCTGCCTGTGGTGCATCCTGCCGAATAACCAAATGCCAAACGAGGCGCTGGCAACTGACTGGTAGTGCTATAACCATTACAATTGAAGGCGCAGCTAAATACCACAGACCGATAACGGGCAGTAGCGTAACCGGAGCGAAAAGCTACGCCCTGCGATCGACAACCCGCCTGCCCAGGGTGGCGATTATGGAATGGTTATTCTCCAGATGTTTGCGAACAACTGGCGAGGCCTGTGTCCAGCAGTGGCCTGCAATAGGCTGATGATGATAAAATTATGCAAATATTGTTAAATATGTCTGGAACTGGAACCATTACGTCTGATAAGGATGTATGGAAGAAAAATTATCCTGAGTCGCTTTACCTGTGTCTTGTGTTGCCAATAAAACATTTTTCTTTCTTTCAAAACACAAGTATTATAATCACCTTTAGTCCAGTCGCTTTCAGGAGCACTTTACTACATTTTATGCTTTCCTTATTTGATAAAAATATTTTGTTGAGATCATTTTTACTTAAACAAGTTCTACAACAATTCATTTTAATTATACTATAAAAATCGAGATTTTACTAAATTGGATAAATCGGTTGAAAGACTGATGATGTAGCAACTATTTATTAAATTATTACCAATACAATATTTATTTTATAACGAAAAATAAAATAAATTCGTAAACATTGACGTGCTGTGATTTGACATTTCAACAAAACAAAACAAGACTGTAACGTCAAATAAGCTGACATTTCAGGCAGCCCTGTAGACAGGGTTGGGAGAGAATTTGTTATTTGGTTAAGTTATCGATCATCCTGTTGTAATAATAAGAAGAAAACATCTCAATCAAAGCTATATTGTACCACTTAATTTTATTGGTACTCTGTTTTCAAAATGAAAATACTATCTGAACGTCTCCATTCTTACAATAACAATCTTCATAAACGCACTGCTTTGCGTTTAGTTCTGAAAGCATAATTTATTTAATGTATTTTGTTTTACTTTTATTAATTTATATTTAACGAATCGAATCAAACATTTAAATTATTTCGATAATAATAACCCAGAAGAAGTTTAATTTTCTACGCTGGAAAAACCTTTTTGGAATTAATAAAATTTCAAAAAAAGTCTCAAAATCAATTTGATAAATCAAAACGCTTTTTAATTGTCAAACAAATTCCTATTCGGTGTTGTATTTTGTAAATATTTTGATTTTTTTGCTCATTCTTTTCATTTTGAACAGTGTAACATAAACTTATAAACTTACTTTATATATTTACAAGATAATTCGGAATGTTACCGTGGGACTGCTGCAGAACCTGTTTAAATTCCCAAAGTTTGAATCCAATATTTTCGTCCTCCGGACAAAATGAAAAATATGTTCTTGATATTTTCACAGCTTTTGGTGTTAAGGTAGGTATATTAGGTACCTATATTATTATGAAATGTATTACCTTTAATTTTGGCTCGTTAGTAGTAGTCCAGTTTTTTTAATTTACTTAGGAAGTTTTGAATAATACATGTATTTTATAACTTCTATTTACCATCTAATTAAACAGTGTAACTCGGAGTATTTAATGAGGATAAAACTATTAGAGTTTTGTGATCATACATTTCTTGTAGTATAAAGAAATCTTATTTTATTTCACCATAAATTTGGTTGGTTGGTTACAATATATAACAACTTGCACAGAATTATTAACCAGATAAACATTATTCTACTCTTTTTAATTACTTTTTCAGCAATATTCATAACTGGATTGATTTTCCAAATAAAATTTGCAAATAAATGATATAATTTGAAATTTCCAGATGGAACCTAACGATAATTTACCGCAACAAATGTGCACAACATGTCTTAGTTTCGTCAACGAATCTAAAAAATTCAGGAAACAGGCAGAGGAGGCACACCAAGATCTGCTAAAACGGCTGCAAACATTTAAATCGTCCAACGTTAAAGTCGAAACATCTCAGTCGGAGACGCAACCAGTTAATAAGGATACATATGACGATTTACATTTCAAAGATGATGATGATGATGTTACGTTGGACAATTTTCAGCACACAAATGAGAGAGAAGAGGAATCCAACTCTAAAACTCAGGTTAATATCTTTGTATTCTCGTTCCATAAAATTTATAGGGATGTAAAGGAGCGGCCTATCATCTTTTGGCTCAAAGCCAACCTCACCTGCCCGTGGTGCCCTGCCAAATAACAAATGAGGTCTGGTCTGGGTGTTTACTATGTATAATATGTATTTATTTACAAAAAAAGTATGTAAGTAAGTTTATCAGTTGTCTAGTACCCATAGTACAAGCTTCAGCTTAGTTTGGGGCTAGATGGCGCTGTGTGGCCCAGTGTGGAATGTCTTGGGCTATTTTTTTATATTAATATTTATATTCCACAGGTGGAATTTGAGTGTAAAGTCCAAGATATAGTTGATAAACCGGTGGATATAGTATTTGATAGTGCAAAGAAAAACAATGCAACCAAAGGGAAGACTGTCAAACGGAAACCGAGGAAGGAAGAGATGGAAGATGGTGAGAAAGAGAAGAAACAGAGGGTGAAGGAAGAGATTGAGTGCGAGTATTGTCACAAGATACTTACGTCGAAGCTTTCTTTGAGGAATCATTATAAGATACATACAGGATTTGATGTTGTGTGCGAGGTAAATAGGGTATTTGATTATGTTTCAATTTGCATCATCATCAGCCTATTGCAGGCCACTGCTGGACATAGTGATTTTGAAATTGCTCATAGCAAAAAGACCGCCTAATTGTATAACAATAGTATACTTGCCTAATCTTAACTAAATTATGAAGCTGAAGAGTTTGTTTGTTTGTTTGTTTGAACGCGCTAATCTCAGGAACTACTGGTCCGAATTGGAAAATTCTTTTTGTGTTGAATAGACCATTTATCGAGGAAGGCTTTAGGCTATATAACATCACGCTGCAACTATTAGGAGCGAAGAAATAATGGAAAATGTAAAAAAAAAACGGGGAAAAAATAAGTATTCCACGTGGACGAAGTCGCGAGCACAGCTAGTTATAAATATTTTTTTTGCCATGCAATTTATTTATTTATTTATTTATTGGTACACAAAACAGAGTACAGCAATACATGATAATGCTTAATAAGTGTAAATGAAGGGTTACAGTTAAGCTGCACTTCCACAAAGATGTGTACACAGCATGGAAGGCAAAAACATCTGGTAATGAACTAAACAAAAAATAAAAAATTAAAAATATATATACATATACATATGAAAACAAAAATATATATAAAAATATATATGAAAACAAAAATATATATATACAAATAAATACAATGCATTCTAATTTGTAAATATTAAACGATTTTATACAAAGCTGTTTTCCATTTGTTAACAGAAGAGTTGTAGACGTCAGGCACCTCTGTATGCTTGGATAATAAAGTATTGTATTCACGGCACATTCTGTATATGGGGTTGTGGAAGGACACGTTATTATTAAAAAATGGGATAGTGAAAGGCCGGTCATGCCGAGAGGACCTGTTAGGAACTCTTAAATAAATATTGGACAAGAGCGTGGTTGTCATTGAGCCATTGTCAATAAAGAGTGTATGTATGTATTATTGTATTTTGGGATATCTACCTACTATCTTTTCGCTCCAAGCCAACCTAATCTGCCCGTGGTGCATCCTGCTGAATAACAAACGAGGCGCTGGCGACCGGTGGTGGCGGTATAAACATCACTATTAAAAGCGTAGCTAAATACCACAGGCCGATGACGGGCAGCAGCGTCACTGGAGCGAGAAGCTACGCCCTGCGATCGTCAACCCGCCTGCCCAGCGTGGCGATTATAATAATAAATAAAATAATAAAATAATTTATTTGCGTTATAAAACATTTGTACGGTCTTAAACTATTATTGTCAATGTCCCCTTTTAAGCTAATAGTAGCCTGTGCCAGGGGACACTGCCCTTCCTTATAAAAGTATAATCGCTAGCTTAAAATAACAGTGAGTTACAGTAAATTAATTAGTAAATAATAGTAACAAATAGGAAAACAAAGCTTACAAACTATGTGTGTGTGTGTGTGTGGTGTGTGTGAGTTGTGTGTGCAGTGTGTGTGTGTGTCGTGTGTGTGGTGTGAGTGTGTGTGTGTGTGTATATATGCGTGAGTACGTTTGTGTGAGTTATTTGTTTGTTGGGGTTTGAAAGGGTTATATTAATTGTTATATTAATTGTTATTATATTATATTTATTTATATTTAAGTTAAATCAATTTAAAAGTGATTCAATGTAATCATAGGTCTTAGGCTGCAGCCAGCTACCAACAGCTTTTCTACATTCATATAATTGTTTGTTTCTTATGTCTAATTCATTATCTAAAGTGTTGTATAAGTGAATGGATCTCTGATTATATTGTTTTTTTGCAAATTCTGTGTTAACTCTATTATTTTGAATAGCTCTTTCTTTTCTTCTTTTTCTTGTGACGATGTTTGTGTTAGATGGCAGGTTTTTATGCTTTTTTAAAACAATTTGCATTACATATAATTTTCTTACCGAAAGTAGATTGCTGATTTCATAAAGGCTATGTGTCGGAAATCGCATCATTTTAAAGTACATAACCTTTATCAGGTATCTTTGAGCCCGTTCTACACCAATAAAGCGGGTTTTTGCCGCTCCTCCCCAAACAGGTATGCAGTAAATTAATATCGATTGAACTAGAGAAATGTAGATATCCGTTAGTAGATCCTTACCCGAACCATTCGTCTTTCCCGGCACCACATACCTCAATGTCTTAAATATCCAAATTAGTTTTCGGACTCTTGAGATAACATGTTCTAGGTGTGGGTACCAGGAGAGCCGCTGATCCACATACACACCCAGGTATTTGACTTGTTCAGTTCTTTGAATAGAGGGGGGGCAGTTGCAGGCAGGATTATGGGTATATCCTCCAGATGTTTGTCCTGAGTGGCGAACAACTGGAGAGGCCTATGTCCAGCAGTGGACTGCAATAGGCTGATGATGATGATGATGTATGTATTTATGACATGTGTGTGTATGTCTGAAAATTATATTATCTTACCGGTTTCCAGCACTGCGGCAAGAAGTTCATTACTCGCCGTCTGTTGCTGATGCATTGCCGCGCCAAGCACGGCTACGAGAAGACAGACAAATGCTCTTATTGTGACTACAAGGCGTCTAACGCGGAACAAGTCAAGGTGAGACTCTTATGTTAGTGAATGTTGCCTCCATCATCATCAGCCTATCACAGTCCACTGCTGGACATAGGCCTCTCCAGTTGTTCGCCACTTAGAGCAAACATCTGGAGGATATACCCATAATCGCCACGCTGGGCAGGCGGGTTGGCGATCGCAGGGCGTAGCTTCTTGCTCCGGTGACGCTGCTGCCCGTCACCGGTCTTTAGTATTTAGCTACGCCTTCAATTGTGTTGGTTATACCGCCACCAGTCGGTTGCCAGCGCCTCGTTTGTTGTTCGGCAGGATGCACCACGGGCAGGTGAGGTTGGCTTGGAGCGAAAAGATGATAGGCCGCTCCCTTACACCCCCCTCATTAATGTTGCCTCAGACCAGCTTATTAAAATAGGCTTTTGATTTTTCCAGCCATTTTAACCTCTCGTTCGTAACCCTCAGATTCACGAGCGCCTCCACACCGGGGAGAAACCGTACGTGTGCAAGGAGTGCGGCACCGGCTTCCACCGCAAGAGCAGCTACTTACAGCACGTTGCCATACACTTGCCCGAGAAGACTGTGCAGGTATGTTGAGTATATCGAAAAGGCAATAACAGCATTTTAGCAAAAATATAAATACCGACTTCAATATGGTTGACAATAGATTAGGCATCACGGACAGTCCACTGTGCAGAGCAAGCCTAGAAACCGAGGAAACAGCCGCCCACATTCTGATGGAATGTTCTGGTGTGGCACAATACCGATCAGAACACCTCGGTCAGCCTGAAGCACTCCGGGACGTCTTCAGCAGGCTGAAGGTCTGCTGGGCTTCCTGGACGAGCTGGGCTGGCAATGAACAACATCTTCAAGGATAGCATGGGCAGCCCACCTCACGCAAAATAGGCGCATAGTCGTCGAGTTGCGGAAAACGGCCCATTCAAACTAACTAACTATGGTTGACAATAGGGCCGTGCACAAACTATAGGTGGCAGCACTCATCATCCTAGCCTTTTTCCCGATTGTCTCAGGGTCGGCTTCCCAAACTGAGAGGTTTGGCGAGGGCTAAGCTTTTACACAGAGCGACTGCCATCAGACCTCCGCAACACTTAGGGTAAGCTATACCCATTCCCAGTTTAGGCGTCATAGTTATCATCATCTCTGATATGATGTAACGACTGCTATCTGAGTTGGTAAAGATAGCACCCGGGACCAACAGCTTAACGTGCCTTCCGAAGCACGGAGGAAATCGGTGTCAAATTTTGGTCACCCATCATCGGATTGACCGCGCAAATGGTTGCACAACGTTGCGATCATTGTTAAGCGTACAAGACCGCGGCGCCACCAAGCTCCTCATATATAGGTGGCAGCACTACGTAGTGTAAACTAGGGTAGAACATTCAAATTTATGACACCAGTTGGCAGCACCATCTATGTGCACGTTGTTTATCCCATATAATCAATCTTAGAATAAAAATAGTTTGAAAGAGAAAGAAAGAAAAAAAAATTGATGGCGTATTCACTCGCGGTAGCCGTCATTCATGCGGTTTTCATTACAAACATAATATTAAAACGTGTTATTACGTAAACAACATTCACTATCGTTAAACCATGACCTACGTAAATGTAATACCAATGACGTTTCAACACAAACCAACCGGTGTACAATTTCGCCGCTTCTCTCACAGCCGAAATAGCTCAGTTGGGAGAGCGTTAGACTGAAGATCTAAAGGTCCCTGGTTCAATCCCTGGTTTCGGCAGTTAACTTTTTTCATTTTCTTTTTGTTTTTTTATATTTGTTTTGTGCGGTAATATATTTTTGCATAATATTATTGTAATTATGTACTAATATTTTTTTTTAATTACAATTGACAGTGTTTAAAAAGTTGAAAAATTCGGTTTCTTAGATTTTTCTTCATTGATTTTATTGAATAAAGGTGCAGTCAATAATGTTTGTTATATATTTTTTTTATTCGATTTCAATTAATTAATTGGTAATGTACCCAGTCCCATTTTCAACCGACTTCAAAAAATGAGGAGGTTCTGAATAGGCTATTATGGCTAAAAAATGTAATTAGTCCGTCTTTTAGTAGTGACCACTGCCGTCTGAATCAAGGGTCGTGGGTTCAATTCCCACCCGGGACATACATTCGTGTGATGAACACTTGTGTTTGTTCCGTGTCTGGGTGTTTATACATATTTGTATTTAAGTATTTATTTGTGGTACCTTCGTTGTTCTAATACCCATAACACAAGTGCTTATGCTACTTACTTTGGAATCGGAGCAATGTATGGGATGTTGTCTGATATAAAAAAAAAAAGTTTATTGAATCATGAAAAATCTAATTTGAAACCGATTTTTAAAACCTTTTTTTGGTTAAAAGTGTGTATTTCCTAGTTGGGTACTACGAGTATTATCATCACATTGAAGTTGTTTTATTTAAAAAATATATGTTATCATTTATGTACAAAAGAATGGCAGTATTATCTGCATAGGCAAAAGTTTAATTTATTAATAATACATCGTGGGCAGAGTTTATACTAATACCTGTAGCATAGCTAAGTAACCAAGGGCCCAAAACATCCCTATAATAATCCCTATTGTAATGGTTATACCGCCACCAGTCGGTTGCCAGCGCACTTTTGAGTAGTTCGATGGAGATTTCTAGTACCTAGTAGCTTCGGAGGCCCCCTGGAGGTCGAGGGCTCCAGAGCACTGCCCCGCTTAGCCCCCAGCTACGCCACTGTCTTAGGCCGGTCACATACATTCGGAATTCCGAATTGAAATTCACGTTCGCAACAAGAATGCTCTACTTGCATACAAAGCGCTCCAGCATTTTATATGTAAGTAGAGCATTATTTCTGCAAATCTAAATTTCAATTCGGAATTCCGAATGTATGTGACCGGCGTTACACTGTACACGTTCACCAGTGTGAGCAGTGCCCCGCCCGCTTCAAGTCGGCGACTCTCATGCGCATCCACCTGCACCGGCACCGCGCGCCCGCGCGCACGTTCCGCTGCGCGCTGTGCGGCGCCAGCTTCGCGAGACGACGCAACGTCGCGCGCCACCTGGCGAGAGTGCACCGGCAGCACGCGCCGCCGCCGCCCGCGGACTAGCTACAGGTACACAGACGCAATATACACATACAACTCGACACACTTACAGCACTACCCATAACTCGACACACTTACAACACTACACACAACTCGACACACTTACAGCACTGCCCATAACTCGACACACTTACAACACTACACACTTACGACGCGACACACTAACAACTCCGACACACTTACGACGCGACACACTAACAACTCTGACACATTTAAAACTCGACACTCTTAGAAGTCGACAAGCTTACAACTTGACACATTTACAACGCGACAGATAGAACTCGACACATTGGCATTCGATTAGCTAGATAGAAAGACAGCTAGATACAAATTCAAATTTTCTTTATTTGCGAAACATGGGTATGTTTACAATGGTATTGCATATGTTACAATAAAATTAGTAAGATCCTACCTAGCTATCTAGATAGTATCTAGTTATTTACCTAAATAGATACTATTTTGATAGAGACATGCTCCTCGACACAATACCTAGATATGTCGATTGTATCTACCTAGGTAGATGTTACTAGATACAAGTAGCTAGACAGAAACACAGCCGAGTAGCTAGGCAGGTGGTCTCCTCCCTCTGACGCGCATCCACCTGCACCGGCACCGCGCGCCCGCGCGCTCGTTCCGCTGCGCGCTGTGCGGCGCCAGCTTCGCGAGACGACGCAACGTCGCGCGCCACCTGGCGAGAGTGCATCGGCAGCACGCGCCGCCGCCGCCCGCGGAGTAGCTACAGGTAGACAGACGCAACTCGACACACTTACAACTCGATACACTTACAACTCGATACACTTACAATGCAACTCTAACACACGTACAATTCGACACATTTACAACACATACGAGTAGCTAGACATACGTGCAACGGGGCAAACATGACACTTGACATACATAGTCGAGTAGCTAGAGGCACAAGCGACTCGATACACATACAACTCGACACACTTACAACTCGATACACTTACAATGCAACACGCTTACAACTCTAACACACGTACAACTCGACACATTTACAACACATACGAGTAGCTAGACATACGTGCAACGGGGCAAACATGACACTTGACATACATAGTCGAGTAGCTAGAGGCACAAGCGACTCGATACACATTCAACTCGACACACTTACAGCTCGATACACTTAAAATGCAACACGCTTACAACTCTAACACACGTACAACTCGACACATTTACAACACATACGAGTAGCTAGACATACGTGCAACGGGGCAAACAGTTACTTGCCCGTTGTCACAGCGACTTGGGCTTCTCTTTCGCTTTCCATCAGGTGTAGGGAAGCCATTATGTCGAGCCACGATAAAAAAAAAAAAAAAAAAACATGACACTTGACGTACATAGTCGAGTAGCTAGAGGCACAAGCGACTCGATACACATACAACTCGACTCACTTACAGCGCTACACACCACTCGACACGCTAACAACTCAACACACTTATAACGCTACACACAACTCCAAACGCTTACAATGTGACACACTTACAACTCGACACATGGACAGTCGAGTAGCTAAACAGAAAGACAGGTAGATACTACCTAGCTATGTATGAAGGTAGGTAGATAGGTAAGAACCTAAGTTGATACTACCTATTTAGTGTCTACCTAGGTGAGATGGTCGTAAGAAGGTAGACATGCTACTCGATACATATGTAGCTAGCCAGACACGCTTACGACGCCACATACACTCACAACTCGACTCACTTACAACTCGACACGTCATGTGCACCTTGAGAGACGAGTGGCTAGACAGATATGCAACTCGGCAGTCGAGTAACTGGACAGGTAAACACAAATGTAACTCAACATACGTGCAACTCGACACACTTACAACTCGTCATACCGCCGCCTGTTTTACCAGCTTATGAAAACAATGTAAAGCGCTCAAAAGGTGACACTTTAACTGTAAAAAGTATTATTTTGTGTTAATAAGTATTGTATTATATTAAGAATGTGATATTAGTAAGTAGATAACCACTAGAAGCAAAATTGACGGCCCCAGAACTCGATTTGAGTTGCGGGTGTCCATGGGCGGTGTCGAATCACATTTGCTCGTCTGCCGCCTCTTGCATAAAAGAAAAAATAAAATTAAGGATATTTGTAAACAAGTGGATGCGTTGAGTTAAGAGAAATAAGTCTCTAGTGTGATTTTAAAAATATATTAAGACTTGCGTAAATTTGAAATAAAACAACCGAAATGTATTTTTTTTCCAACGTTTTTATTTTTAAGGTCAATAAATGTAACTTAAACTATACGATATACAATTTCTTTTTATTAATTTATAAATAAATAAATAGTGAATTTATTTAACTAGTATAATGTGTTTTACTCTCGAAACTGTGCATTCGTGATGTCTCTGCGTGAAAATCACAAGATAGAATTAAAACAAGTTTTCTACAGTAAATCTACACATAGATTTGTTTTTTTTTTGTTGTAAAAATGTCTGCATCATGTCTAATGTTAACCATTCCTAATTCGGCCGCGACACAATAGATTTTCTATTTAGTCTGTAAAGAAAATCTTTTTTTTTTGCATAAATCCCTTTGTAATTTTTTTTACAAGCTTTTATTTAACATGTATTGTATTTAACAGGTTTGTACACTCTGGTGAAATCTTGAAACTCAATTTTCAAGCAGATATTTTCAAACGATTGAACTTATTGATATGTTCAGTTTGGATGATAATGGATCGTTAACTGCGTGACGCAAATCTAAATCCAATATGGCGGAATATCCAAGATGGCGTACCAGTGATTTTTGATTAGTTGTTCAATCCTTCAAGTAATCGTTTTTCAAACACAATAGAAAATCTTTTGCTTCGCAGCCGAGTTCGGCCGTAGACCGTTTAGTGGTTAAACATAAATAAATGTGTGTGATCTACATTACGCATAAGTGTATAAAAAAGATCAATACGGCCTCCAAAAATTACACCGCTACAAAAAGAGGCCTGCCTTGTTAAAACGGGGCAAATGGGTATGCACCTATTTTAAGACCTATTTTTTTTACATCCAATACACATACATTGCTTCGATCCCAAAGTAAGTAGCTTAAGCACTTGTGTTATTATGGGTACCAGAAAAACGAAGGTACCACAAATATTTAATTAAATACATATACTTAAATTAAGTCCCATTTGCCCCGGTAACAGATAAGTTCGCGGCGGGGATAGTGGGAATAACCCCGTAGCGGCATTTAGAACGCTCTCTTGCGTTTCATCTAATTTATTAAATAGTAAAAACTGATTTATGTGATAAAATGCAAAGTAATTTATTTTAATACTTAAACAAACCATCACGAAAACAATATAAAACAAATTTACAGACAAACAAGAATCTTTTGACAGGTCAATGACAAGCATCATCGCATCGCCTATCGCAGTCCACTGCCTGTCCTGGTTGGGGATAGAACCCACGACCCTTGGTTCAGGAGGCAGGGGTCACTACCAATTGAGCCACCGAGCCAGTCGACGTATCAGTTAACATAATCTAATACGCAATTATTTTAATTAATTGCCGTATTATTTGTTTTTTAAATAAATTTCGGTTTTAGTGTATAATGTCACCGTGAAATTGCAAATAACGTTAGAGTAAAATCCATCTTGCGAGATTGTAAACTGTCGAAAGCGCCACCTAGCCCCAAACTAAGCCGAAGCTAGTACTATGGGTACTAGACAACTGATAAACTTACTTAGATACATTTTTTTTTGTAAATAAATACATAATATACATAGAAAACACCCAGACCAATACAAACCGACATGTTTATGAACAGAAATGTTTGTACTGTGCGGGAATCGAACCCACGACCCTTGGCTCAGAGGGCAAAGGTCACTACCAAATGAGCCATCGAGTCAGTCAATCAATTTTATTTATGTATTTATGTTTTATTTATAATAAGTAACTTAAATACCAATCTTAATGATTGGTATTTAAGTTACTTATTGGTATTATTTTTGATAGATTCATCATCATCAGCCCACATCAGTCCACTGGTAGATTACAATCGATGAAAGTGGAACTGTTGATAATTTAACCCGTGACAGATTTTAATTTAAAATTTCACTTCGATCGTGTACAGTCTACCAAAAAATAATAGTTAAAATGTAAGCATTATGTTACAATTCAAAATCTATTTACAGTTTACAATCTCGCGAGATAGTACATAATCTAACGGTATTTACAATTTTACGGCGACATATATAGTAACAAATACATTTTATTTTATTTAGGACAGTAATTTGGGGGCACGGTCGTGCCCCCGCCAAGACGAGCCAAGCGAAGCGCAAGGGCACTACCTATCTTTTCTCGAAAGGTTTCGCAGTTTTTTGAATATATATAGTCACATTAACATTCACTCCTACCAACACACGACATACATATTTATACACAAGTGTTCTGCAGAATTTCGACGAGTTAATAACAGCATTTTTAACAAAAAAAAAAAAGAATCCACTTCAATATTGTGACAATGGGACCGTCTAGGAAGTACACCCTAGAGAGAGACTAAGACCCTTTCAAACAAAAAAAAAACTTCCAAATCGGTTTACAACTCTCGGGAGATATGTGGTAACATAACATACAAAAAAAATAAAAATTAGTCTAATTGAAAACCTTCTTTTTTAAACTCGGTTAACAAAGAAACGTTCATCACTGTATGAATATTTGTCCCGAAGTCTCAGAAGGCAGGGTTACTACGAAATGAGCCACCGGGCCTTAAGAGTTTAATTTTTTTGCTGTAATAAATAAATATCATACAATTTCACACACGTTGATGGATAAACACACAACCTCTACAATTTAGATAAATATTTTCATGTTAATCACATTCTCTTTGGAAACTAAATATACCAGTATTCTTGAACAAAAAAAAACCTCGCAACAAGGAATATGCATCAAATATATTTTCGTGTTACCAATCTATATCTATATAAATATTTAAAACTCAAAGGTGACTGACTGACTGACATAGTGATCTATCAACGCACACCCCAAACCACTAGACGGATCGGGCTGAAATTTGGCATGCAGCAGGCAGCCAGGATGTTATGACGTATGCATCTGCTAAGAAAGGATTTTGGTCAATTCTACAAATGTGGAATTAAACTCTATTCTAGGCGGACGAAGTCGCGGGCATAGCTAGTTTATCATAAGAGCTAAACATATAGTATGAAAAGTGAAAATAAAATCAAAATTGGCTTTAAAATTTACGAGATTCAGCCGTTTAAAGCGAATATACGTCTCTCTCACAAAACAGTAGAGTTGTATAGCATTTAACATGACGTCATCGATGACTTAGGATCTCTCTGTCTAAACAATAACTTTAAAGATTACGGCTACCTTACTAAGAGCTTCATACATAACTCGTACAAAAGAAAAGATTATTTAAAAACTTTTTAATATCAGTGTATGTAAACGACTAAATATTTCGATAAATCCGTATGAAAAAGTGATGCATATTCCCCATTCCTTTATCGAATATATTCATAACCTTACACCAATAAATATAAAACAATCAACAATAAATTCCATCACAGAACTAATGATTTATTACTATAGATAGTAGTAGTATCAAAATGTCTTCCAATCGGCTCGAAAATGAAGGAACGAGCTTTATGTCAGTATAACTCTAATATCTCCTGCGTAGTTGACTAGTCTACTGACAATGATAAGGAAATTAAAATAGTTTATTCCCAGTATCCCCCTCGTTGGGTGTCAAGTGGGAAGTTTTTGTAACAATGTCCCTGTTCGCTACACTTAGTAGATATTTTTTTTAAATGCGTCGTAGACGCGCTATTTTTAGGGCCGGTGTGGTCTCCCTCCCTCCTTCTTATAGAATGGGACGGCATACCCACTAAACTCTAGTGTGTCGCTATTGGGAACTAAATGGCAGAGACACGGGTAGCGCCGAAGCAAACTGCCGCGTCCCCGTCTGCTCTGGCCAGCCGCAGATGACAAGCGACCAAGATATTTACAAATAAATCCTAGTTGCCCCCTAAACGAAAGCCTGGGCTGCCATTGGGACATTTTACGAATAATTCCCAGTTGCCCCGCCAAAGCTGTGTAGCCAGAGCGGGGCTAATGGGAATATTAAGTGGGTGATTATACTATAATACTATATTTTTATCCACGACGCAACGGAGACTGTATATGGGGCAGCGCAGACGACAGACTATCCGTGACGCACTTTTTTTTGCAATTATATGCAGTAACGCACACGACGCGCAAAAATCTGTCGCGTATATTTCACAGACTCAACGCACACGACGCACATCTTCGATCATTCTGTCGGCAGACCTAGACGCTCTTTTTAAATGTCTCAGACGCAGGCTCTATCGCACTAAAAGTCTGTCGTCTGCGCTGCCCCTAGGCGTTTGAGGTGAGACGATGTTTGTTCTTTAATGTTGCCATTTTATCATTAGTTCTGTGACACCAACAAATAAAACACTAAAATTAAATTTTTTATACAATGATTGCCTAATTAAATAGATTACATATGTGAATTGCCTAGTCTTTAAAGCATCGTCACAAAATTTTATATAAGACAGATGACGGAAGGTTGATGTGTCACTGTCTGTACATTGATCAATTTATTGTGTAAAACGTATTAGGTTCAAAATAACATGAACACAAAATGCACATGACAAGTGAAACATTGGTCTTTAGACAGACTTTATTGCGGTCAAATAAATAATTATTTTTTAGCTACAACGTAACGCTTTACTTGCAATTAACTCTTTATTCCCATTTGCCACCCCCATTGACAAACCCATTATCGGTTTAGGCGCAAAACGTCCGATTCGCAAAATGTCACCTGCCGAAAAAACGTCCGATTCGCAGAAGCAAAGCGAATCGGACGTTTTGCGAATAGGACATTCTGCGAAATGGACGTTTTGCGAATCGGACATTCTGCGAATCGGACGTTTTGCGCCTAAACCAAATCATCATCAGCATCAACAGCCTTTCGTAGTCCACTGCTGGACACAGGCCTCTCCAATAGTTCGCTACTGTGCTCGATTTTGGGCTTCTCGCATCCAGCACTTGCCAGCCGTCCTGCGCAAATCGTCACTCCACCTGACCTGAGCGCGTCCCACACTACGTTTGCCGAGACACGGTCTACACCATTGATTATGTCCAACACGAAATGTGAATAAATCTCCTGTACAATAACTACAGCCGCAGAACCGATAACCGTTTGGATAAACGAGTTCTGGAGTGGAGACCGCGTCTCGGCAAACGTAGTGTAGGACGTCCGCAGGCCAGGCGGAGTGACGATTTGCGCAGGACGGCTGGCAAGCGCTGGATGCGCGAAGCCCAGGATCGATCAAAGTGGCGAGCATTGGGAGAGGCCTATGTCCAGCAGTGGACTGATAAAGGCTGATGATGATGATAATAAATATGAAAAAAAAAAACGGGGCAAATGAGATTAAATACCACCGGGGAAAACGCAACCTTTTATTCCCAATTAACACAATGCCATGTAATGCAATAAAAATTTGAATTTGAACTTGAAAAAAAAAACACACCGGTGACACACTCGAAGGGGGCAAGTGGGACACAAGGCGTGGACGTATTAAAGAAAATTTGACTACCATTTAAAATGCAAGGGCAAAGTTGCTGCCCTGTGAGCCCATGTGGATAACTTAGACACGTTATGTGATACACAATATTTAGCTAGTTCTAAGCAAACTTACAAAATCTTTGATAAGTTGTGATGTATACCTGTTAACCAAAAATAGATAATTAATATTAGACATAATAAAATAGGGAAATATTTATTAAACTTTTTTTTTATAGTGGCTCGACATAATGGCTTCCCTACGCCTGATGGAAAGCGAAAGAGAAGCCCAAGTCGCTGTGACAACGGGCAAGTAACTGGTCAGTTACTTGTCAGTTGCCACCGCCATGCCGGCCCAACCCTAACCCACGAGCTCCGGAACCCCTACTCAGCGGCAGAAACACGACCCAGAGGTCATTTGACTGCGGTATTCTATGAGGTGGAGGTCCTTCCCCGGACGGGCGGCTCATTTCGAGCGAAGATTCGCTATGCCCTACCTCTGTTCTAAATGAAGCATACATTAGAACACATTACGATTACACATTTAAAGACAAGGGATGTAAGGGAGCGACCTATCACCTTTTCGTTCCAAGCCAACCTCACCTGCCCGTGGTGCATCCTGCCGAATAACAAACGAGGCGCTGGCAACCGACTGGTGGCGGTATAACCATCACGATAGAAGGCGTAGCCAAATACCACAGACCGATGACGGGCAGCAGCGTCACCGGAGCGAGGAGCTACGCCCTTCGATCGCCAACCCGCCTGCCCAGCGTGGCGATTATGGGTATATCCTCCAGAGGTTTGCCCTAGGTGGCGGGTAGCTGGAGAGGCCTATGTCCAGCAGTGGACTGCAATAGGCTGATGATGATGATGACACATATAATGAAACTATAAATAAAATCTTAAATAAATAATAGGGAATATGCATGAAAAATAGTTTCATGTATTTACTAATTTATCGTAAAATAGATAAAAATATACTACGAACAGTGAAAACAAAATCAAAATTGGCTGAAAAATGGGCGAGATACAGTCGTTGAAAGTAAATGTATCCGTCTTTCTCACACAAAATAGATTTTTCTATGGAGTTAGTATGGCGTGCACGGTACGTGACGTCATCCGCCGCGTCGGATCTCTCTGTCTAAGCAATAACTTTAACGCTTTATAGCTCGCTTAATAGAAAAGTTATTTTAAAAATTCTTCGATATTATGTATCTTATATAATGCATATTCCCTATTGGTGTGTGCGCGTGTGTGGTGTGAGTGCATGTATCAGTATACATATGTGTGTGTGTGTGTGCGTACGAATGTGCGGTAGGTAGCAACACATTAATTCGTTCGGTAGTAGGTAGTAGTGACTCACCCTCTACCGCTGGTACGACTGCAGTTTCTCGCAGCTGGGCGTCCTCAGCTTCTGCGCCTCCGCGTATTGGCGCGAGTCGCCGAAGTTGCGCGCCTTCCACGCCATGCTGTCGCGGTAGTTGCGCTCGCGCTGGCACGCGTGCCGCAGGCCCACTGGGGGGAGGGGGGAGGGTCAGATTAGGTCGTGAATGAGGCAAGTCGTAAAAGTACTGTCAAGTCGAGAAAAGTCGAGAAAAATACTGTCAAAGTCGAGAAAAGTACTGTCAAAGTCGAGAAAGGTACTGTCAAAGTCGAGAAAAGTACGGTCAAGTCGAGAAAGGTACTGTCAAGTCGAGAAAAGTAGGTACAGTCAAAGTTGAGAAAGGTATTGTTACACTCGAGAAAGGTAGGTACAGTCGAAGTTGAGAAAGGTACTGTCAAAGTCGAGAAAGGTACTGTCAAACCCGAGAAAGGTAGGTACAGTCAAAGTAGAGATAGTACTTTCAAAGTAGAGACATGTAGGTACAGCAGTAACATAGGTACAAAGTCGAGAAAGGTAGGTACAGCCAAACTCGAGAAAAGTACTGTCAAAGTGGAGATAACTACTGTCTAAATCGAGAAATGTACAGCCGAAATTTAGCTACAAAATCGAGAAAGGTAGATAAGACCAAAGTCGAGAAAGGTACAGTCGAAAACTAGGTACAAAGTTGAAAAAGGTCCAGTCAAAGTCGAGAAAGGTACAGTCAAAGTCGAGAAAGGTACAGTCAAAGTCGAGAAAGTTACAATCAAAGTCGAGAAAGTTACAATCAAAGTCGAATAAGTTACAATCAAAGTCGAGAAAGGTACAGTCAAAGTCGAGAAAGTTAGAATCAAAGTCGAGAATGTTACAATCAAAGTCGAAAAAGTTACAATCAAAGTCGAGAAAGGTACAGTCAAAGTCGAGAAAGTTACAATCAAAGTCGAATAAGTTACAATCAAAGTCGAGAAAGGTACAGTCAAACTCTAGAAAAGTACAGTAAAAGTCGAGAAAGCCTTTCTTTATCGTACCGGCGCGATTCACCGAAGTCAAATTACGTACCCAAATATTCTTCTTCTATAGACATTTCAAGCCTGCGCAGCGACCCCTGGTAATCCGTGTGGAAATTTTCTTTGACGTAGTACGGAACCTGGAACAATAAACAAACATCTAACAATTTTATTCAAGACTAGCAGTGCCCGCGACTTCGTCCGCGTGGAAAAGTTTTCCCCTTTGTTTTTACATTGAAACTTTGATAATTGTGGAGGGATACATTCGGAGCGCGTGGCAGCCAGCTGCGTCTGCGTCCGAGTTCCGTCGTCGACTCCGCTTCCCGGCGTCCCAGCGCTCCAGGCGGCTGAGAGGGGGCGGGGCGGGGCATCGCGGTCGCGGATCGTTTCCCCCCGCCCCCCGCGCTGACTAACACTCCGCGCTCACCTTGCGCGCGAACATACATTTTCCATTATATCTTCGCTTCTAATAGTTGCAACGTGATGTTATATAGCCTAAAGCCTTCCTCGATAAATGGTCTGTTCAACACAAAAAGAATTTTTCAATTCGGACCAGTAGTTTATAATATTAGTTAAGAAAAAGGTTGACAGTAAGTGGAAATTTACATTACTTAAACTAGCTGTGCCGGCGGCGTCGCACGCGTGGATATCGGTTTTCAAAAATATCGGACATCCATAAAATGGTACCTAAATTATAAGTTAGACTTCTAGCAATACATTGGTGAAAACCGCATTTAATTCCATGCAGTAGTTTTCGCGTGATGAGCAATCAAACTTTACTGGGTTTTATTTATTTATTTATTCTTTATTGCACAAGGAAAGTACAAATGGCGGACTTAATGCCGTGTGGCATTCTCTACCAGCGTTTTAATAAACTGTTAGGTCTTTTTACCGAGTAGACCTTGGTTTATTTAAACTCCATCCTTCACCAATGCTCCTATTTAGGCATATTTTCTTATTGGCCAACTCGGTCTACCGGTTCATTTGGTCTTCTTGGACTACTCGGTCTTCTTGGTTCATTAGTCTGATTTAGGAATATTTTCTTTTTGGTCTATTCGGTCTACTTAATCTACTGGAACTTATCGGACTTAGGTCTTCTTGGTCTACTCGGTCTTTTTGGTCTACCGAGTAGACCATTGTCTACTCAAACCCACCTATCCTGTTATGTCGGAATATTTTTTGTTATTGGTCTACTTATACTACAGAACCATTCCGTCTTCTTGGTTCAGCAAGTATGATTTAGGCATGTTTCTTATTGGTCTACTCGGTCTTCTTGGTCAACTCGGTCTACCAGTTCATTTGGTCTACTCGGTCTTCTTGGTTTATTGAGTCTGATTTAGGATTTTTTTTTGGTCTCATCGGTCTACTTAATCTACTGGAACTTATTGGACTTAGGTCTTCTTGGTCTACTCGGTCTACTAACCTTCAAGTTGACAGTCTCCCTTGCCACGGGGTACTTAGAGCTGGGCTGCAGGCTGAACACGGGCTCGCTGATGAAGAAGCCGGACATCATGGACAGCAGCACCAGGACCAGTACCGGCAGGAGCTGTCTACTAGGTCTACTTAATCTACTGGATCGTATTGGACCATATTGGCGCCTGGAACTGGATCATATTGGTTTTCTTGGTCTATTTCAAATTCTTGTTTACTGGACCTTATCTAACTTATTGATCTACGCGGTATTTTTGGTCTACTGAGTAGACCTTAGTCTATTCAAACTCACCTGTTAATATTTTCTTATTGGTATATTTAGCATGCGTAGTCTACTGGACCATTTCGTCTTCTTGGTCTACTGAGTAGACCTTGGTCTATTCAAACTCATTTTTTAATATTTTCTTATTGTTCTATTTAGCCTGCTTAGTCTACTGGACCATTTCGTCTTCTTGGTCTACTCGGTCTTTTTGGTCTACCGAATAGACCTTGGCCGACTCAAACTCACCTTCAAGTTGACAGTCTCCCTTGCCACGGGGTACTTAGAGCTGGGCTGCAGGCTGAACACGGGCTCGCTGATGAAGAAGCCGGACATCATGGACAGCAGCACCAGGACCAGTACCGGCAGGAGCTGCACCAGCCCCGCGTGCGCTTCGCGAGGTTATTAGGTCTTCTTGGTTCAGCAAGTATGATTTAGGCATGTTTTCTTATTGGTCTACTCGGTCTTCTTGGTCTACTGAGTAGACCTCGTTCTATTCAAACTGACCTATTAATATTTTCTTATTGGCCAACTCGGTCTACCATTTCATTTGGTCTTCTTGGTCTACTCGGTCTTCTTGGTTTATTTAGTCTGATTTAGGAATATTTTCTTTTTCTTTTTGACCGATGAGAATCGGTCTACTTAATCTACTGGAACTTATTGGACTTAGGTCTTTTTGGTCTACCGAGTAGACCATTGTCTACTCAAACCCACCTATCCTGTTATGTCGTAATATTTTTTGTTATTGGTCTACTTATACTACTGAACCATTCCGTCTTCTTGGTTCAGCAAGTATGATTTAGGCATGTTTCTTATTGGTCTCCTTGGTCTACTGAGTAGACCTCGTTCTATTCAAACTGACCTATTAATATTTTCTTATTGGCCAACTCGGTCTACCATTTCATTTGGTCTTCTTGGTCTACTCGGTCTTCTTGGTTTATTGAGTCTGATTTAGGATTTTTTTGGTCTCATCGGTCTACTTAATCTACTGGAACTTATTGGACTTAGGTCTTCTTGGTCTACTCGGTCTACTAACCTTCAAGTTGACAGTCTCCCTGGCCACGGGGTACTTGGAGCTGGGCTGCAGGCTGAACACGGGCTCGCTGATGAAGAAGCCGGACATCATGGACAGCAGCACCAGGACCAGTACTGGCAGGAGCTGCACCAGCCCCGCGTGCGCTTCGCGAGGCTCGGGCTCGCGCGCTCGCCGCCGGGTGTACACCGTCGGGCCGCCGCCTGGGAACGCTGGGATATGGAAATAATAATAATATAATAACCTAAGACATGCCACGCTGGGCCAAAAAAGAGCCACCTAGCCCCAAACTACGCCGAAGCTTGTACTATGGGTACTAGACAACTGATAAACTTACTTAGGTACATTTTTTTTTTGTAAATAAATACATATTATACATAGAAAACACCCAGACCAATACAAACAGACATGTTCATGAACACAAATGTTTGTACTGTGCGGGAATCGAACGCACGATCCTTGGCTCAGACAGAGGGCAGAGGTCAGAGGAGGAAAGGATTCATCATCAGCCTATTGAAGGCCACTGTTGGACATACGCCTCTCCAGTCGCTCGCCAGTTAGGGCAAACATCTGGAGGATATACCCATAATCGCCACGCTGGGCAGGCGGGTTGGCGATCACAGAGCGTAGCTTCTTGCTCTGGTGACGCCGCTGCCCGTGATCGGTCTGTGGTATTTAGCTACGCCTTCAATTGTGATGATTGTACCGCCACCAGTCGGTCGCCAGCGCCTCGTTCGCTATTCGGCAGGATGAAGAATACTGACCGGTAGCGCCAAAGAACATGTTGAACAGCTCCTCGGCGGTCAGGTCGGAACAAAACGTGCCAAACAAAAAGAACAGACACTACTACATCAAATATAGGTGAATTCTACTCGGTCTTTTGTCGGTCTTCTCAGTAGACCAAGCCACAACAAGCAAAACAAAAAGAACTGGCACTACTGCATCGACTATAGGCGAAGTTTACTCGGTCTTTTGTCGGTCTTCTCAGTAGACCAAGCCCCAGCAAGCCGAACAAAAAGAACAGACACTACTATATCTAATAAAGGCGAAGTCTACTCGGTCTTTTGCCGGTCTACTCAGTAGACCAAGAATACTGACCGGTAGCGCCAAAGAACATGTTGAACAGCTCCTCGGCGGTCAGGTCGGACTCGAAGCCGCGCGCGTAGTATTGTTGCTGGTGGGGCGTGTGCGCAGGCTCTTCACCGCGGAGGTCATACTGCTTTCGCTTCTCAGGGTCTGTGAGGGTGGCTGCTGCGTTGCCGATGGCCTGGGTACGAAACGGAGTGGGTATTTATATGTATGTCACCGGAAAATAGCAAGAATCATAAGTTGATCAATTTCCTAGGTAGTTGATTAACTTCCGGAAAATAATAAACGGCAGTTGAAATGTATTATTTAACGCAATGGAGTTCAGTTAGTTGATAAACTTACGGTAGCCTGACAGTCATTTAATAATTTACGATTTCGACACAAGTAAAATCATCCTCAAATGAACCAATCGTTGCTCAATGTACTATTTAACGGTGCACTATTACCCGTAACTTAATACACTGTTCCCTGATTGGTTGCCGGGATAACGCCACGTGAGCCATTGAACCAATCAACGTTCACCTCACCTTCGTCGGATGATTTTACGGCAAGACCCCGTAAAATGATCAATTTACTAAAATAAATACGTTAAATAATACATTTCAACTGCCGTTTATTATTTTCCGGAAGTTAATCAACTACCTAGGAAATTGATCAACTTACGATTCTTGCTATTTTACGGTGACATGTACATATCTACACTAATATTATAAAGAGGAAAGATTTGTACCTATTTCTGTATGTTTGTAATGAATAGGCTCAAAAAGTACTTGGCCGATTTAAAAAAATCTTTCACCAATAGCATGCTACATTCTTCCAATTTGCCATAGGCTACATTTCATTTTGAAAAAATTTAGGGATCCTTGGTAAAATTTGGACAATATAATTGTCTACCTCGTGCGAAGCCGGGAGGGGCTGCTAGTAATAAATAAATAACCCAAGACATGCCACACTGGGCCACACATCGCCATCTCGCCCCAAACCAAGCTGAAGCTTGTACTATGGGTGCTAGACAACTGATAAACTTACTTAGATATATTTTTGTAAGGGAGCGACCTATCACCTTTTCGCTCCAAGTCATCCTCACCTGCCTGTGGTGCATCCTGTCGAACAACAAACAATGTTCTGGCAAACCGACTGGTGGCGGCAAAACCATCACGATAGAAGGCGTGGCTAAATACCACAGGCCGATGACGGACAGCAGCGTCACCGGAGCAAAAACCTACGCCCTGCGATCGCCAACCCGCCTGCCCAGCGTGGCGGTTATGGGTATATCCTCCAGAAGTTTGCTCTAGGTGGCGAACAACTGGAGAGGCCTTTGTCCAGCAGTGAAATGCAATAGGCTGATGATGATGACTATTACAGCGAATTATCAACTCTGTTAATTACCTTGAAGGCCTCTGCGGCTCCCGGAGCATGGTTCTTGTCTGGATGTAGCTGTAAGGCTAACTTCTTGTAGCACTTCTTGATATCAGAGTCGGTCGCTTCTTTGGACACACCTGGACAGTGAAAGACATAAATAAATAACCCAAGACACGCTACGCTGGGCCACACAGCGCCATCTAGCCCTAAACTAAGCCGAAGCTAGTACTATGGGTACTAGACGACCTTGCCCCTCTCTTCAGAATTGCACACTTTCTCTACCTGAAGGTTGTCTGGAAGAGATCGCTTACTAGCGATAAGACCGCCTAAATTGTACCACTAGTTTATTGTAATACCTTGTCTGTAAATGTTTGTTTTTGTGCAATAAAGAATATCTATCTATCTAGACAACTGATTAACTTACTTAGATACTTTTTTTGGAAATAAATACATATTTTATATGCCCGTTGTCACAGCGACTTGGGTTCTCTTTCGCTTTCCATCAGGCATAGGGAATTTTTTATGGTGTACCTACATAGAGTTAAATGGGGAATGACACCTAATTTAGGTAACATCTCATTAATAAATAAATAAATAGCCCAAGACATGCCACACTGGGCCACACATCGCCATCTAGCCCCAAACTAAGCCGAAGCTTGTACTATGGGTACTAGACAACTGATAAACTTACTTAGATACTTTTTTTTTGTAAATAAATACATATTATACATATAGTAAACACCCAGACCAATACAAACAGACATGTTCATGAACACAAATGTTTGTACTGTGCGGGAATCGAACCCGCTACCCTTGGCTCAGAGGGCAGAGGTCACTACCAAATGAGCCACCGAGCCTGTCTGTCATTATATTATACTTATGGAGTAAGGAATAATGATTATAATTATAAATGAATTAAAGAAATTGATTAATGAATGACTTATGTTATTTTAGTCATTAGCAAATTGACAAAATTCCATGGCAGTTACTTAGCTGATTGTAGCAGAACTATCTTTACTACTTCCATCCCTACTGATATTATAAACTAGCTGCGCCCCACAGTGTTACCTGAGGTTCCTCGTTGCATTTATTCAAATTTTTCCACCGTAAGAACCATCCTTGGACTTCAACGAACGAACAAAAAAAGAATTGGACAAATTGGTCCAGGCGTTGTTGAGTTATGCGCTTACCAACACATTTTGTGATTCATTTATATTATTACAGATGCGAAAGTAACTCTGTCAGTTACGCTTTCCCGCTTAAACCTCTCAACCGATTTTGATGAAATTTGGCATGGACAATCTTTAGACCGTGCGAAAAGATATAGCTACCTTAAATTACGAAAAAAGAGATGAAGAAACACTTCCTACATGAACCTGTCATTTGATAAGAACTTCCTTTCTTAAATACATAATGTATAGAACCTTCATAGTATTTTTAGATTTAAAAATGTAACTTGACAGGAAAAAATCCTGCAATTGTTATCACATCAAGAAAATTGTCGGTTCCACTAGTATGTATGTGGTAGAAAATAAACCGTATTAACCCAAATTATCGCCTGTTATTGAAGCTCCACCCGTAGACCAAACCTTGTTCAACATAATTGAATGACATCTTAAGTAAACATTTTAAAAATTGTCTGTAGATGTGTTACTGAATACATAACTAACATAGCTCAGTCTAAAAAGTCTAGGAATACTGTTTCTTTCAATCCCTCAAGGCCACATAAGCAAAAACAATGACATGACAAATTAATTAAATTACAAAAGAAAATTTCAAAATTTTACCTAAAATTTCGTAATAGTCCTTGCATTTCGTGTTGACCTTGCGCACAGCTTCGATCTGTTCTGCTGTGTACTCCCTTTGGGGAGGCTGGTGGGCTGGTGCAGGCCTCTTCCTTACTTCCTCAGTCCCGGGACTTGTAGGCGCACTCCCGGAAGAAGCGGCGGCCCGCACACGAATCAAAAGCTTCTTGGCACGCGCTGTAGGGTACAAACGCTCCGCCTTCAGCAGAAACTTCTCAGCCTTCTCAATATTCCCAAAAGACAACGAAATCTGGGCGATCTCTATACATTTATCAGCTTCGTCCTTGTTCCCTTCGATAGTCATTTTTGGAGCTCCGCGCGCGCGTGGCCGTACACTTTTTATGTCTGGACGTAGCTAATGTGGCGTAGAACACACTTTTAAGTTTGCTGCGCAAATTTAATTAGTGTAAATATAGTTTAATTACGATTAATTGCGTTCATGTGAAATGCATAATGATCAGAGACGTCAAAAAGTACATATTGCGTCAAAATAACATCGCAGAGATACCAACTGATTGAAGAAATATTGTGTTCGAAAACTCAGTACTCAGTGGGCAATCACAAATTTATTATTATAGATAGATGTTAATACCACGGAATATTAAACACAAGAGGAAAGGGCATAATCTAGTCAGTTCATACAAAACTGCTGTCGCCAAACTCACACAATAACATTATACGCACACACAAAATGAACCAATCATAACTATAATAATTTCTTGAAATCACAAAGATGTAACCGCTACTAACAATAACATAAAAACTACCATAATGCATTAGAGATAAAGAAGAATTTAGAAATTACACTTTGAGGGTTTTACGTCATCTCATCGAAGTTCTTTTGGCCTGCTTTGACTAGTTAGTTCACCTATTGCACGCTAGATGACACTCTTAAAAGTTGTACGCTGTTTAACACCTTACGACAATCAGCGTAAGGTTTTAATTTATACGCATGCACTTGCTTTTTTTCTAGAATGTTTTATCATGACATTTATTATCGTCGCTACTCAAACAGGGATGGGATTAATACGAATATTATTGGTGATGAAACATCGATTACTTCTAAAATAATTAATTAATATTAGAATAGATATACATTAACATTTAAATACACTGACAGAAGTTTCACATTTAATGTATATGTTACGGGTAATGCTAGAAGTTGGAGTAAACCTAGGTTTACCCGGGTTTACTTAGGATTACCCAAGCTACTTGGGTAAAGTCCGAATACAAAGTAAAATAAATTTTAATTCGTGGTTTACCCATGCTCACCTAGGTCTACCCAACTACTGGCTGGGTAAACTTAGGTGTTGCCTAATTTTCTTTTTTATTTAATGAAATAGGGTTCACTACTAACGGTTCATCTGATGGTAAATGATAACCGCCGCTCATATACATCTGCAACGTCAGGAATTTCGAATCATGTCACAGAAGTTTATCTTGCTCAAATAAATAATTTCAATTTTAATAACAAAGACCGCTATTAGTTTTTGCTATTAAAGCTATTATTAAGTTTATGCTCACTAAATGTTGTTGTAGATGTTTAAAATGCCCTTGAAGTTTCATTTCACTAACCCACTTGGCTCCCGGAGCCAAACACAAGTGCGTGCTCCCTACAGGGAATTAGCCGTCGGGTAGCAGCCATCCTCTACTACCCGCCGTTGCCCGGGGTACGCCGGGCCGTCTGCAAGCAGACGACCACGCGTGGAGGCTTCCCTTGTTATACCCCAGCTTGGGTAATACTAGGTCAACCCGGGTAAACCTAGATTTACTCAACCTTCTAGCATTACCCGTAACATATATAAATATTATTTGTGTTAACAGATCTAAAAAACCCTATAATAATAGAAATTATTATTGGGTTTTTTAGATCATAAGGCCTACTTACACGACAAGAAGTATTGACTAGATCTACAAATGTATTATCTACGAGCCGTTTTCTACTTAAAAAGCTAGCAGCTCCAATATAATCAATTATATGACGTTCAACGAGCTTTGAATGGAATAGAAAAATCCTGTCATTTTATGACATTGAAAAAAGTATTTAATGTAATTTTTCCTTAAATTCCGTAACAGTCTGAAATGGGTATTCTATGATCATCTAGGGAGCTACACCGAACCATATTTTTAAAAAGAAAACAGCTCTTTGTAGGGAACTTCATAAAATAAAACTCATTTAAAATAAATAAAATAGTTTATTTCTGAAAATAGATTCACTAGTAATACATTTGCACGTCAAACTTTTTTCCTACCAGCACTTCGACGTGTAGCCTGCCGAGAAGAATCCACCGAAGAGCCGAATCCACTTCTCTTTTGCATTTGGATCTTTAGGAAAACTAAAACGAAAATAATCAATAGTTTACAATAAGGCATAAAAAAAGTGTAATAGACAAAATACATAATTAAATCGATGATATTTCAACGTGTCACAACCCTAAAGTAGGTTCGACTTGGGACGTAGTTTCTGATTCTACTATTCGATACTAGATGGCGCATGTGGACCAGGCGTCAGACAATTATAAACTTTATATCAGTGTACATACGTGTGATTCTTAATTTACACGAATGCTTTAAATGGATAGAGGTTATGCCGAAAGATTATTTATTTAATAAAAAGTAAATACCGACTTACCGATGATAAGAAACACATGATCGAAGCAAGTTCTTAGTACTACTATTGTTTTTGCACTCAAAGACGGAACATCGAGTCATTATTGAGAGTTATTTAATAAAACACTCGAATGAAAATACCGACAGCGCACGTCACGATACTTAAGCAACCACAAAGCGACTGAGTCAAGTTAAGACTCCCTGTCCTTAACTTTGGCACGCGGGCCACGCCCACACGTCCTTTCCTCTTGTGTTTAATATTCCGTGGTTAATACATAATCAAAGTATTAGATATTTAAAAGACTCTTAGATAATGTTATTAATTTTATATTGCATAATAATACCTCTATCATAAGTCTAAAGGAAGTCTGCAGAAAAGATCGCTTAAAGCCACGGAATATTAAACACAAGAGGAAAGGACGTGTGGGCGTGGCCCGCGTGCCAAAGTTAAGGACAGCGAGTCTTAACTTGACTCAGTCGCTTTGTGGTTGCTTAAGTATCGTGACGTGCGCTGTCGGTATTTTCATTCGAGTGTTTTATTAAATAACTCTCAATAATGACTCGATGTTCCGTCTTTGAGTGCAAAAACAATAGTAGTACTAAGAACTTGCTTCGATCAGGTGTTTCTTATCATCGGTAAGTTGGTATTTACTTTTTATTAAATAAATAATCTTTCGGCATAACCTCTATCAATTTAAAACATTCGTGTAAATTAAGAATCACACGTATGTACACTGAAATAAAGTTTATAATTGTCTGACGCCTGGTCCGCATGCGCCATCTAGTATCGAATAGTAGAATCAGAAACTACGTCCCAAGTCGAACCTACTTTAGGGTTGTGACACGTTGAAATATCATCGATTTAATTATGTATTTTGTCTATTACCCTTTTTTTATGCCTTATTGTAAACGATTGATTATTTTCGTTTTAGTTTTCCTAAAGATCCAAATGCAAAAGGAAAGTGGATTCGGCTCTTCGGTGGATTCTTCTCGGCAGGCTACACGTCGAAGTGCTGGTAGGAAAAAAGTTTGACGTGCAAAAGTATTACTAGTGAATCTATTTGCAGAAATAAACTATTTAATTTATTTTAAATGAGTTTTATTTTATGAAGTTCCCTACAAAGAGCTGTTTTCTTTTTTAAAATATGGTTCAGTGTAGCTCCCTAGATGATCATAGAATACCCATTTCGGACTGTTACAGAATTTAAGGGAAAATTACATTAAATACTTTTTTCAATGTCATAAAATGACAGGATTTTTCTATTCCATTCAAAGCTCGTTGAACGTCATATAATTGATTATATTGGAGCTGCTAGCTTTTTAAGCAGAAAACGGCTCGTAGATAATACATTTGTAGATCTAGTCAATACTTCTTGTCGTGTAAGTAGGCCTTATGATCTAAAAAACCCAATAATAATTTCTATTATTATAGGGTTTTTTAGACCTGTTAACACTAAATTTTACGGACGGACCACATAGTATCAAGTTCATTCATTTTCTACAGAAAAACACAAATAATATTTATTTAAGTTACGGGTAATGCTAGAAGGTGGAGTAAATCTAGGTTTACCCGGGTTGACCTAGTATTACCCAAGCTGGGGTACAACAAGGGAAGCCTCCACGCGTGGTCGTCTGCTTGCAGACGGCCCGGCGTACCCCGGGCAACGGCGGGTAGTAGAGGATGGCTGCTACCCGACGGCTAATTCCCTGTAGGGAGCACGCACTTGTGCGTGGCTCCGGGAGCCAAGTGGGTTAGTGAAATGAAACTTCAAGGGCATTTTAAACATCTACAACAACATTTAGTGACCATAAACTTAATAATAGCTTTAATAGCAAAAACTAATAGCGGTCCTTGTGTTATTAAAATTGAAATTATTTATTTGAGCAAGATAAACTTCTGTGACATGATTCGAAATTCCTGACGTTGCAGATGTATATGAGCGGCGGTTATCATTTACCATCAGATGAACCGTTAGTAGTGAACCACGAATTAAAATTTATTTTACTTTGTATTCGGACTTTACCCAAGTAGCTTGGGTAATCCTAAGTAAACCCGGGTAAACCTAGGTTTACTCCAACTTCTAGCATTACCCGTAACATATACATTAAATGTGAAACTTCTGTCAGTGTATTTAAATGTTAATGTATATCTATTCTAATATTAATTAATTATTTTAGAAGTAATCGATGTTTCATCACCAATAATATTCGTATTAATCCCATCCCTGTTTGAGTAGCGACGATAATAAATGTCATGATAAAACATTCTAGAAAAAAAGCAAGTGCATGCGTATAAATTAAAACCTTACGCTGATTGTCGTAAGGTGTTAAACAGCGTACAACTTTTAAGAGTGTCATCTAGCGTGCAATAGGTGAACTAACTAGTCAAAGCAGGCCAAAAGCATTTCGATGAGATGACGTAAAACCCTCAAAGTGTAATTTCTAAATTCTTCTTTATCTCTAATGCATTATGGTAGTTTTTATGTTATTGTTAGTAGCGGTTACATCTTTGTGATTTCAAGAAATTATTATAGTTATGATTGGTTCATTTTGTGTGTGCGTATAATGTTATTGTGTGAGTTTGGCGACAGCAGTTTTGTATGAACTGACTAGATTATGCCCTTTCCTCTTGTGTTTAATATTCCGTGCTTAAAGCGATGAGACCTACTGTATGCAACGCAATAAATATGTATCTACATAAGGAAAATTCAGTTTTGATAAGATTAAATATGAAATGACTGGTGAATCATTTTTATTACATAAAATTTTCGATTTATAAGAAGTCGAAAACATTTAAAAATAGGTCTCGTCCACTGTTTTCGTAGACGTTTCTGAACGTCACGAAAAAACAAACAATGACGTATAAAATTTCATCGGTCCGGTGCGGTGCCGTCATCCGTCATATGACGAGTGCAACATTGTCCGCTCAATCGAATTTTGACTTGTTTTCTCATTAGGCGTATCCGTTGCTCTAATTAGGAGCAACAACAACTCATCTTATTACCCAACAGTTCTTTATCAAAATACCAGCTATAACAATGGCGGCTCCAATCTTCAACCCGGTAAGTCTTAAACCAGTATAATTTCTAGTGTTTGCTTCTGTCGCGACTTTTCGGCGCTCCCAAGGTCGCGTCGAACAATAAGGAGCCTAAACCATTTACATTATAAATATGTAGTGTATCCGCATCGATTTTATCGGTGAATGTTAATTCTAAATTTGTACTTTTCGATTTCCATACGATTCATAAAGCGAGGAGGTCAGTTCGGGTTTTAGCAAATGAATTTTCCTCTTGCACAATCGTTGTAGTGTTTTCTCAGCAGTAGCGCGTTATATCCTATTGTAAATGAGTAATTGTTACGTGTATTACTAACTTATTTTACCTGATCAAGTCTCCTGCAAGTACCTGCATCATTTTGTTTTCGGTATTTTCCCGCGGCCATTTAATATAAGGATTACGATAGTGTTGAAGTGTTTCGGTAAAAAACAGTATTTTGCCGCTAACTATGTGTATTAAGTGGGTTGCACAATAGAAGACAGCTTCAACAAATTTTTTGATAGACAAAATCCCAGCAAAGAGTTCCATAGTGTTTACAATATAATCATCACATTTATACTTTCAACTATGACCACGTCATACAGCCTTCTAAAACCTTACAAAATTAATAGAAGTTAAAAACAAAATCATATTCCAGTAATGTGATTCTACCGCAAATTCAAAAAGCTTGCCTAAACAAATATAAATATCAGACAAAATCACATATGTACATTGCTATGATCCCAAAGTAAGTAGCTTAAGCACTTGTGTTATGGGTATCAGAACAACGAAGGTACCACAAATAAATACTTAAATACAAATATTAACACCCAGACATGGAACAAACACAAGTGTTCATCACAATGTTTGCCCCGGGTGGGAATCGAACCCACGACTCTCGGATCAGAAGGCAGGGGTCACTACCAATTGAGCCACCGAGCCAGTCAACAAATACATATAACTATAGTCACCTTCACACATAGTTTTCGTATTACTATCTTTGGTATGAGTTTATTTTAATGTAAAGACTGGTTTTAAAGTGATTGTGTTAATAAAAATACCTGTTTTACTTCATAGATATTGCGGTTTTGTGTTCTAAAATGTATTTGAGCTAAAAAAATTGTTTCAGTATGATTATTTGAATACTGAATAAAGATATTTCTCAAATAAAATTTGATTGTCTCCGCAGGAAATACCATGCATTTACCCCATCCCTGGTGGCATGTACCCCGGCAGGATGATCAGGGTCAACGGGAACATTCCGCCGGGTGCACAGAGGTATGTCTATATGTCACCGGAAAATAGCAAGAATCGTACGTTGATCAATTTCCTAGGTAGTTGATTAACTTCCGGAAAATAATAAACGGCAGTTAAAATGTATTAATTATCGTATGTATTTTAGTAAATTGATCATTTTACGGGGTCTTGCCGTAAAATCATCCGACGAAGGTGAGGTGAACATTGATTGGTTCAATGGCTCACTTGGCGTTATCCCGGCAAATATCGGGTAATAGTGCAATTATCACTTATTTTTGAAGTCGGTGCCAGTCAAACAAATGTATATTGTCGTGTGGATTTTCCGGCCGCGCGCGTCATACAACAACAGTCTACGTTAGGTACTGAGAGGCTGGCACCGACTTCAAAAATAAGTGATAATTGTAATATTTAAATAATTATGTATTAAGGATGGAGTTACTTACGTTATTTATCGCTTTTTAGTTATGGTCGTTTGTGTTTTTTTGAAGTCAGTTTAATGTTTTTTTTTAATATATTTGTTGTCATAGTACATCTTATGTGTTCTCATTTGCTGTCTTATCCCTAGATAGTTTAGATTTACTAGATAATTAATTAGTCTGGCACTAGTTTTAATTAGAAACATCCCTATTGTGCCTTCGACTATTGAACATCCCCCTCATCCCACAGGTTCGCCATCAACCTCCAGTGCGGCCCCAACACAGACCCTCGGGACGACATCGCCCTCCACGTCAACTTCCGCTTCCCGGAAATGTGTGTGGTGCGGAACCACCTCACCTGTATGGACTGGGGCAGCGAAGATACTGATGGTGGGATGCCGCTCAACCGGGGGCAGGCTTTCGAGGCTCTGCTGCTGTGCGACCCGCAGTCATTCAAGGTATAGAAAAAAAAAACTCTAGAATAGATTTTGAGCGGGTCTCAGTCCGGCCGGCATGCGCGGCGTGGTCATTGACCTTCAAGGTACAGAGAAAAAAAAACTCCAAGCCCATTTTGAGCGATTGCCATTTTTTATGCAAGAGGCGGCAGACGAGCAAATGTGATGCCTGATGGTAAGCAGTCGACACCGCCCATGGACACCCGCAACTCAAATCGAGTGCTGGAGTGGCTGCCGGCCTTTTAAATAGGAGTACGCTCGTTTCTCTTCATTATAAAACCTTCATTCGAGCAGACAACTCGCTGAGCCTTTTGCATTGTTGTTGCACACATGCCCGCACCCATGACTTTAATTGTTTCTGTTTTGTTCGTAACGATTTGTGTGTTTTTTCTGTATTCTTTGTTGTAAATGTGTGTACCTTCGCAAATAAACTTTTTTATCTATATATCCTTATTAAGCAACCTATTTCTTATTCCAGATCGCTCTAAACGGCGTCCACTTCTGCGAGTTCTTCCACCGTCTCCCGTTCCAGCGCATCAACCACATCACCGTGGACGGTGACGTGAGCATCGCCTGCATCGGCTTCGAGGGCGCGGCGCCCCCCCAAGCCTACTCGGTACGCCCCCCCCAGCCGTATTACCATCAGTACTATTTTAAGGTATCTTCTAACTACTGCATTCTATCGGGTGCTGTCGTGATGTCCTGGTGTGATGCTGTCAGCTTTTGCAGGGTAATTTCAAATATAGCCACTTGTTTCGACGTCAGTTTGTTGAAAGCTTTGTGTATTACGGGTATTGTCCGATTTTGAATCAGGTTTCGATTAAGAAAGTATCATTAACAATGAAAAATATCCTGCAATTCCTGCAAAGACCTATCGGTGATCGTTAATATATGTATGGAAGAGATTAGGTCTTATTATAGAGCCCTGAGAAACTCCCATAGATACCCGAGCGCCAGAATAGTAAGATTAATTTACATGGATCTTCTTAATCGTTTATGTTAAGTAGATATAGAGCAGGGTTCTCTACGTCTATGTAACACCATAATGCTGCAACATCATCAATTGCCTCTGGAGGTCGACACAGTCAAAGGCTTTACATAAGTTGCGAAAAAGGTATTTTAAAGAGACTTGGTTTTAAGAGAGTAAGAATCGGCATTGAGCCTCAGCATCCTCTTCGAGGGCGCCTCGCCCCCCCAGGCCTACTCGGTACGCCCCCCCCCCCCCCCCCCCCAGCCGTATTACCATCAGTATGACCAGTACTATTTTAAGGTATTTTCTAACTACTGCATTATATCGGGTGCTGTCGTGACGTCCTGATTCTGTCAGCTTTTGTCCGCTGCTGGGTAACTTCAATATAGTTACTTGTGGTGTCGTCAATTTGTTGAAATGTTTCGTTTGTATATATTAAGAAGAGAATAGGTCCTAATATTGAGCCCTGAGAAACTACCATAGATAAGCGAGTGCTAGTAGAATCAGGTTCATTTGTAGTAGTCTTCTGAACTGTTTCTATTGACCTAGAAAAGGGTTCTCTATATATACCACATCTAATGCCATATTGTTGCAACAACATGAACAGTGTCTGGTGGACGACACAGTCCAAGGCTTTACACAAGTTGCGAAAAAGAAGATCTTTAAAAAGAGACTTGGTTTTAAGAGAGTTAGAATCGGCTTTGAGCCTAAGGTATTTTCTAACTACTGCTTTCTATCGGATGATGTCGTGATGTCCTGGTGTGTTCTGGCTGACAGCTTTTACAGGCTTCAAATATAGTTACTTGTTTGGTCGTCAGTTTGTTGAAAGTTTTGTGTATTATGGGTATTGTCCGATTTTGGATCTGGTTTCGATTAATGTTAAATTTCGATTAAAGTGCTAGATGCGAGGGGCCCGGGACCGATCGAAGTGGCGAGCGTTGGGAGAGGCCTATGTCCAGCAGTGGACTGATGTGGGCTGATGATGATGATTATGATGATTCGATTAATAAAGTATCATTAACAATAAAAAATATCCTGCAAAGACCTGTCAGAGATCGTTAATATATGTATGGAAGAGAAAAGGTCCTAATATTGAGCCCTGAGAAACTCCCTTAGATATACGCTGGAACGTCGGAAGAGTTACTTAGAATAGAATAGATTTATTGCACCATGTTCATAGATACATTAGTTTATTTGGAACTTCTCTAGGTCTACATAACATCATAATGCTGTAAGATAAGCAAGAGCGTCTGGTGAGAGACGCAGTCAAAGGCTTTAGATAAGTCGCGAAAAAGATTTTTGACTCTTTATTGTCAAGTAATCGGAAAGTTTTTGTGTATTTCCGATTTCGAATTCGGCATCGATGATAATATTAATTAAGTATCATGAACAATAGGCTATTATGGCTAAACATTGTAATTGGTCCGTCTTTTAGCTTATTCAAAAATAAAATACACGTATTTTTTCTTTTTTCATTCAAATAAACAATAGCAAAGATACAAGGCATCAAAAGTTAGGAGTGGGAGTCTTTGACGTCACTCGCTCCCGTAATAATGCCTCACCGAGTGACGTCACGCGTAATTTCAACGGGCTATAACTTTGTAATTTTTAACCGACTTCGAAAAAAGGAGGAGGTTCTCAATTCGTCTGTATGTATAATATTTTTATTTTTTTTTATGTATGTTCACCGATATTTCCGTCAATTATGGATGGATTTCAAAAATTTTTCGACAGTTCGACAGAGGACACTTCCGAGGTGGTCCCATTATCACCCAGTCAGGATCTGATGATGGGATCCTGGAGAAATTGAGGGCAACAACCGAAAATGTATGCTCATATGGTGTTTTTGTTACGTAATCATATTTTACTCAGGTATATGCTTCTGGGCGTCAACATCTGGTGCTGATGATGAAGCCACAGAACTCCTTAACGGTTAGGAGTTAGGGGACAGTACTGACATTGGTCGATATTAAACTAGGTAGTAGTACATACTACAAGTACATACTTATGCAGGGCTAATAGGGCAGGTTATTTGCTAAGTGATATGCTTGATTTTAGATCGCAAAGTCTTCACTTGACTTAAAGCAAAATTTTTCATTCCTAAGTAAAACTCTTAAGGACATTAATTAGCCTTTATTAGGTCACAGCACATTAGCGCAACTAAAAATAGAGAAATAAAATTATTTTTTAAAAAAAAATTAAACCGACTTCAAAAAAACACAAACGACCAAAACTAAAAAACGATAAATAACGTAAGCAATTCTATCCTTAATACATAATTATTTAAATATTACAATTATCACTTATTTTTGAAGTCGGTGCCAGCCAAACAAATAAATGTATATTGTCGTGTGGATTTGCCGGCCGCGCGCGTCATACAATCTACGTTAGGTACCGAGAGGCTGGCACCGACTTCAAAAATAAGTGATAATTGTAATCTATACTTATAATAAATCTGTAGAGAGGTCAATTCTGTACATTAAATATATTTTCAAAATAACTATCAGGGGATGATTAGTGATCGATACTGATGCCAAAAATGCAATCAGTAAAATTTTTGTCTGTCTGTCTGTCTGTCTGTATGTTCGTTATAGAAACAAAAACTACTCAACGGATTTTAACGAAACTTGGTACAATTATTTTTCATACTCCTGGGCAGGTTATAGGGTACTTTTCATCACGCTACTATTAATAGGAGCAGAGCAGTGAAGGGAAATGTTAGGAAAACGGGAGAAATTTTTTGAACACGCATCTCTCAAAAACTACTGCATGAAATTGAATACGATTTTCACTAATGTATTACTAGAGGTCTAACTTAAAACTTAGGTATAGGTATAAGTATTTTATGGAAGTCTGTTATTTTTGAAACCCGATATCCAAGCGTGCGACGCCGCTGGCACAGCTAGTATTTAAATAATTATGTATTAGGGATAGAATTACTTACGTTATTTATCGTTTTTTAGTTTTGGTCGTTTGTGTTTTTTTTGAAGTCGGTTTAATTTTTTTTAGTCTAATTTACAAATAAAAAAATACGTGTCTTTTATTTTTGATCGATCTAAAAGATGGACTAATTACAATTTTTGGCCATAATAGCCTATTAACAATATCACGCATGAAATGAACCTTAGTAGTTCTGATTTATTTATTTGATTTGAACATTTCAGAACCAGCCTCCGGCGTACGCCGGGTACAACGCCCCGCCGCCAGCGTACGGTTCCGCCTACAACGCTGCTCCAGGTAAGAGTTTAAGCTTACATTTGTGTATTTAGTACATACATTTAGCGTATTAGCTTAAGTTGGCTGTAGTATTATGGATAGTTCAATAGCTATCAGTCCGTTTCAAGTTCAAATTTTCCGTCCTCGGGGATGTTTTGACTAAATATTGATGAATTGTGGAGTTATATGCGTTTTTTTGTGACTGTCACCAAATGTTGCGTCTTGCAAGCATTATTTTTTAAGAGTATATAAATATTATTAATAATTACTCTCTTAATTCTTGGTCATATTATTTTAAGTTAGAAAATGTAGTCCTAGGCGTTATGGCAATACCGTTTAAACTCGTTGTATAGACTCCGATACATTTTTCGGCGTTTCATATTATGTTGATTTCGAAGCGATTTCGCTTTGAAAGTAGACTCTCCAATGCACAATCGGGAGTATAGTAATATATCTACACTAATATTATAAAGAGGAAAGATTTGTACCTATGTTTGTATGTTTGTAATGAATAGACTCAAAAAGTACTTGGCCGATTTAAAAAATTATTTCACCAATAGAATGCTACATTCTTCAAATTGACATAGGCTACATTTAATTTTGAAGAAAAAAATTGGGATCCTTGGTGAACAATGTAACCGAAGGTGTAGAAAAATGAGTCTCCCGTGCGAAGCCGGGACGTGCTGCTAATGTTTTATACGTCGAATACTAATACATAAACTAACTTTTTTCTACTAACTAATATGATGGGAACGAACCGTTTTGAATTGTATAATGAGGCAAATAAGCAAGATTTGTTTTATCAAATTATGCAACAAAATTTAAAAAAAAAAACTTAAAAAAAATATCATATTAATAACATCAATATATGAAAAAATATCATATCAATATCATATTAATAACACAAATTAACGCTTATTTACTATAAGCGTTAATTTGTGAATATGCTCCAAATAAAAAATATATTTATTTAATTATAATTTTGTCAATTAGCATTTGAAATTTAGTTTTAATTTGACAGATTATAAGTTAAAGTATGTACGAGTACCTACCTAATTTAGCAATGGTGGAAACAGATTATGTTTTTATTTTTTTCTTATTATACAATTCATTAAAAGACTGTATATTGTATGAACATACATTGTAGCATGTAATTCTTAGCTATTTTATTTTGCATGCTGTTATTTGCTTATTATATTTTACAGAGAATTTGTATACATTTTGCCAACGAAAATTAATTCATATTAAAATTGGACCAAGGTGAAGTAAATAGTTAGTATTGGATTTATTCAATTGAATTTCATTAATTATTTATAGCAACTTTTTCGTGATTGCATATATACATGGGGAAAAAGGCAAAGATTATATTTTATGGTTTATGTACATATAATATATTTCTAGTTACATGTAGATATCTGTTTTTTTTTTATATGTTTTATTTGTAATATAAAATATTTAAATGCGAATAAAGCTCTTTTATAACATCTCGTATCCATATTTTTACAAAAATAAAAACGTTTCGGCAAACAAATATATTTATTACACAAAAATCTATAAAAAATGCGTTCAGATTATAATAAATTTATGTACATATGACGTACCGCGTTTAACGCGAATCCAAATGGTTTTTTTCATATTATAGAATTTTTATTTATTGTTAAAATAATAAAAAAAATATATAAATAAAAAAAACACGTTTTATAATCAGTGTGTGGGAGATGTGTTTAAAAGGTAAGTTTGTACTATACTGTAATATCACATGTGTGTGTCCAGCCACGTTTATTCTTCACATATCTTTTAAAAATACATTTTTTTTTCCAAATTTTACACTAAATTACTCTTCCTTACACTTATTTATTAAAAATAGTTACCAAATTTTATTTCACTTGTACAGAACCCTCACACAATGACAAACTCACAATTAATTATTTATGTATATTGATAGGTATATGGATTTTTTCTAATACCAATGGGTATTTATTTCTTAAATTAACTGTTTTATAAAATATCTACTTGGTTTTTATTATGATTGACAAATGAACTACGTTCAATTGTTATCCATAATGTATTTATTTTGTAAATCTACTAGCTATTTTGTAAAACAGCTGATTATACAATCCGTCTGCGATATACATATGTTTTTTTATAAATATAAATTTATGTACCTTTTTTAATTAAACCTGGATATATCTTGTATAAATAGCCTTAAAAGCGGTGGCGTTTTCAAAATTATATACACTTTAGTAATTTATGTACTTAAATAACTATGTACAAAAATTAGAAGTATTACAATATCTTAATATATCGCACTAATTAATTAATAAATAACAAACTAATCGGTTATGGGCTTCGGGTGTGGTGTGTAATTATTTTTATGATTGGCAACTTTGGTGTGTGGCTTCCTAAGTAATCATAGATTTTATTTTTAAATTGGCAACATTATGTTTAAGTTTTTTTTTCTTTGGCGCAGGCTACTACCGCTAAAGGCGTAGTTTGGAGAAGAAGATGAATAGAGATGTAGGTAGTTTTTTTTTTGTATTTTTGAATTAAAATTGTTGTAATTATAATAGTGGCGTGGCTTACCCTAAGTGTTGCGGAGGTCTGATGGCAGTCGCTCTGTGTAAAAGCTTAGCCCTCGCCAAATCTCTCGGTTTGGGAAGCCGATCCTGAGACAATCGGGAAAAAGGTGATGTTTGAAAAGGATGATGATGATGATAATAGTGGCGTGGGACGCCCTCCGGGAGGTGTGCTGACAGCACAATAAATCTGTCGTTACACAGAGGCGAAGCGGTGCCGAGCGACGACGAACTTCTTTTTATAGTAGCTCGACATAATGGCTTCCCTACGCCTGATGGAAAGCGAAAGAGAAGCCCAAGTGGCTGTGACAACGGGCACATAACTGGTCAGTTGCCACCGCCATGCCGGCCCGACCCTAACCCCCCACGAGCTCCGCAAACCCTACTCACCGGCTGAAACACGACCCGAAGGTCATTTGGTTGCGGTATTCTATAGGGTGGAGGTCCATCCCCGGACGGGCGGCTCGATTCTAGCGAAGATTCGCTATGCCCTATCTCTTCTGTAGTTTATTATCATTCATCGCTGTTAACGTCCACTGCTGGACATAGGCCACGCCAAAAGACAATGTCATTTGGAGGGATTTGCCTTACCCACTTGACAGGTGGGTTGGTGACCGCAGTACGTTTTATTTGTACCCAGGTAAACGCTGCTGCCCGTTTCCTGATGTTCCCTTAGTCGATTTCAGCTACACCCATTGGATAAGATAGGCTATTCCTATTCTTCAATAACTTATTTTTTTTTTATAATAGCTCGACATAATAAATAATAATAAAATAAATAACCCAAGACATGCCGCGCTGGGCCACACAGCGCCATCTAGCCCCAAACTAAGCCGAAGCTTGTACTATGGGTACTAGACAACTGATAAACTTACTTAAATACTTTTTTTTTGTAAATAAATACACATTATACATAGAAAACACCCAGACCAATACAAACAGACATGTTCATGAACACAAATGTTTGCACTGTGCGGGAATCGAACCCACGACCCTTGGTTCCGAAGGCAGAGGTCACTACCAAATGAGCCATCGAGTCAGTCAATATGGCTTCCCTACGCCTGATGGAAAGCGAAAGAGAAGCCCTGTGACAACTTTCAAGTAACTGGTTAGTTACCTGTCAGTTGCCACTGCCATGCCGGCCCAACCCTTATCCCCCACGAGCTCCGGAGACCCTACTCACCAGCAGAAACGCGACCCGGAGGTCATTTGGCTGCGGTATTCTATAGGGTGGAGGTCCTTCCCCGGACGGGCGGCTCGATTCGAGCAAAGATTCGCTATGCCCTACCTCTCTTGAAGCTATTATTGTATATCTTAATTGTTTTTTGTTACCTAATTGGCTATTTAAGCAATTTTAAAAATTTCCTTTCAGGTGCCTTTTAAAAGATGTGATTGGCTGGTACTTCGAAACGTCCCAAGTATATAATAATGTTGCCTAAGTGTGTTAAGTTATTTCACTTGAATACAAGTTTTAGTTAACCTTTTGAACGCCAAAGCGGTTTATATGCGACGATAACAATATATATTCCATTGAGTCTTATTTACCGGTGGTCAGAGGATTCAATTGTGTAAAATTATGGTTTTTTTTGTGTTGGATCCATCTAATACGTCCTCGGATCACTACCAGAGTATCATCACAAGCTTGTCAATGATTTGCCATGCATAGACAAACAATATTTTTTTTACAAGGTCCCCAATCTTTTCTCTTTCGTGGCTCACTTGTATTTGTATTTATTGTATTTGGTTCACTCAGCTCAGTTTTCAGTCGATATTTTAACCAACTTTAAAAAGAGGGAGGTTCTAAGTTCTGCAATTTTCTTTCAAATTTGTAGATCAATAACTCACTTTTTTATGAGTTAGAGCCATAACACGCCAAGTAAAATAACTTAACACAAAAAATACACATAATAATAACGAGTATCTTTTTTTTTATAAAAAAAAAAAATATTTTTTGTGCATTTGAATTTTTTCCATATTTTATAGATAAGATTGCCAAAAACATTAACCTCTAGATATAAGTCCAATTTGTGATTGTTATTGTTGTACTTTAGCTTTTTATTCAACAAAATCTTTTGAACTTTTTTAAAAATAATTATATGTAATTAGCATCGTCGTTGTCTTATGAATCATAAGGCTGCAGCCCCACTGAGGCGAAGTGGAGCGAGCTGTACCGTGATTCACCAATCACCATCATCAGCCTATTGCAGTCCACTGCTGGACATAGGCCTCCCCAGTTGTTCGCCACTTAGGGCAAACATCTGTAGTATATACCCATAAACGCCACGCTGGGCAGGCGGGTTGGCGATCGCAGGGCGTAGCTCCTCGCTCCAGTGACACTGCTGCCCGTCATAGGCCTGTGGTATTTATCTACCAATAAGAACACTTTATCTTAATCTGAAAGTATTTATTTACACAATCCAATTACAAACACTCATTCAACCAGAGAGAGAGCAATGTAATCATCGGCGGGAACTCGATGACAGCTGTCATTGTCACCGTTACGTCAAACTTCAACTGTCAACGATAGTGCGGTGACTTTGAGCGTGGCGAATAGTGCTGTGCCGCAGCGGTTGATTATTCTCCTCTAACCCTACGAATACCATCGTGATGGTTATATCGCCACCAGCCGGTTGTGAAAGCCTCGTTTGCTCCCTTACAACCTCAATTTGGTGAGTTGTGTATTTAGCAGATAAAGATTTCAAGCTATGTTATTGTTGTATCTCTGCATACCTCGCTCCGCTCCACCCCAGTAAAACTACAGCTTAAGTCCTATGAAGGTATATAAGTCATTATTTAGTTATCAAAAGTAGTGTCTATTTTATTTTTATTAATAGGACAACTTACAAAACATACACCGGCAATTGTCATAATACTAAACTTATAAAAAATGCTACGCACATTTTGATTATGATTATAAAAATTAACAATTAATAAAATTTATAAACAGTTAACTATTGCACTTAACCACAAGTAATTTTATTTGTTATGTTCATTCACACATTTTTTTTCTTATGAAAAGGTATTTTTTTAAAATAGTTTTAGTATTTTGAAGTCTTTAAAGCACTGAATATAAAAGAAGCACCTAATTTGCATCATTACCCCATTGAGCGTTTTTGTTAAACTAAATTATCACTTTGTTAAACTAAATTATCACTAATCAACACATTGTTAAATAAAATCAAACACTTTGTTAAATAGAATCAAACAATTTGATTAAACATTTAACATTTTGTTAAAAAAGTTGAATATATTGTTAAACAAAATTAAACCCTATGTAACAAAATTAAACAATATGTTAAAGATAAATACATACTAAACAAAAGTTTTATTTAATTTTTTATTTTTGTTTAGCAAAGATGACAGTTCTTCACGAGTGCTGTTTTAAAAATAATTTTTATTATTATAATTTTTAGTAACGCAAAATTGCATCTTTTCTTTTGTAGTAATTAAAGAGTTGCATTTTACATAAGCATTGTTTTATAAATATTTACCTACTTTGAATTTAATAAATATTGTATTAGATGTTGAATATTTGTTTTATTCCTTTTTCCCTTTTTAACCGACTTCAAAAAAGGAGGTTCTCAATTCGACTGAATGTTTTTTTTTTCAACTCTTAGAGGGCAGAATAGCCAAAATTGTGTAGCCAACTTGTATTCAATATGAAGGGTAAATCAAATTAGGCTGTCACCACATTACGGGTTAGGTAGATGCCAAGCCTTTAATAATAACCCAAGACATGCCACGCTGGGCCACACAGCGCCATCTAGCCCCAAACTAAGCCGAAGCTTGTACTATTGGTACTAGACAACTGATAAACTTACTTAGATACATTTTTTTGTAAATAAATACATATTATACATAGAAAACACCCAGACCAATACAACTTACATGTTCATGCACACAAATGTTTGTAATGTGTGGGGATCGAACCCACGACCCTTGGCTCAGAAGGCAGAGGTCACTACCAATTGAACCACCGAGCCAGTCAAAGCCTTTCCTTCGCTGAAACAGAAAACGTTATAGAAAAGAAAAGATAAATACCTAGTTTATTTATTACTATATAGCTGTGCCGGCGGCGTCGCACGCGTGGATATCGGGTTTCAAAAATAACGGACTTCCATAAAATGGTACCAGGGGCCCTACTACCAAAAACGAAAACGATCGCTTACTTTTGCACCATAAATCCTGCCCATTTGTCCCTCCCGTGTTCGAATACACAAACTAAAATTCGTCAACGTCGATTTTCAACAATTTAATTGATATATTAGAACACGGGAGGGACAAATGAGTGGGATTTATGGGGCAAAATACGCGATCCGTTCAACGAACGATCGTTTTCGTTTTCTGTAGTAGGGCCCCTGGTTTGCGGGGTCTCATAATGATGAATCTTGTTTCAGATTACGGAGTTCCACCCCCAACGGCAGTGGTGAGTACCTACCAGCAGCGTAGCGTGTTTTGGCGGGGCCCCATATTAAACATTGTTTGGGGGCCCCTAAGAAGAGAAAAGATTTGTCACAAAATTTGGGAAGTCTTTGCTTATGCACTACGGGGGCCTCCATGGTCTGGGGGCCCCGTATAATTGATACGGCAGATACGGCGGTAGCTACGCCCCTGGTACCTACCTAATAATATATTTTTGCGCGTGAATAATAATAGTGTAGCGACACCTATCTCCACACCGCTACAATATCCTCCACTCCACGTCGCTACAATATGCAATCACTAGTTCCGCCAGCTAACAACAGATGGCGATGTAAAATCCGCGGCTATAGAGAATGAAATCGCTCCATACAACTTGTATGGAAGACGTACAACTCACATACGAAGTTTTCATCACGACTCGCTATATATACGAAAAACCAAGATGGTCCATCGGACCGCGGTTCCCGAGCACGATCACCTAGCTCGGCGGAAGTACTTCCACTTTTCGTAGGAAGTCTGTTCCTACAATAGGTACCATTACCTACCAATACCATGAAAGGGGATGTGTACTGTCATCATCATCATCATCAGTCCACTGCTGAACATAAGCCTCTCCAGTTGTTCGCCACTTAGGGCAAACATCTGGAGGGTATACCTTTAATAGACGCGCTGGGCAGGCGGGTTGGGTATCGCAGGGCGTAGCTCCTCGCTCCGGTGACGCCGCCCGTCATCGGCCTGTGGTATACGCCTACGCCTTCAATAGGCTATTATGGCTAAAAATTGTAATTAGTCCGTCTTTTAGCTTATTCAAAAATAAAAGACACATTTTTTATTTGTAACTTGAACTAAAAATGCCTCACCGAGTGACGTCACGCGTAATTACAACGGGCTATGCTATAAATAAATAAATAACCCAAGACATGCCACGCTGGGCCACACAGCGCCACCTAGCCCCAAACTAAGCCGAAGCTTGTACTATTGGTACTAGACAACTGATAAACTTACTTAAATACATTTTTTTTGTAAATAAATACATATTATACATAGAAAACACCCAGACCAATACAAACAGATATGTTCATGCACAAAAATGTTTGTAATGTGTGGGGATCGAACCCACGACCCTTGGCTCAGAAGGCAGAGGTCACTACCAATTGAGCCACCGAGCCAGTCAATGAACTTTAACTTTAATGAGGCTATAACTTCATAATTTTTGGTCTAATTTACAAATGAAAAAATACGTGTCTGTTATTTTTGAAAAATCTAAAACGCGGACTAATTACATTTTTTTACGGCAACATGCCAATTTCATTTGTCTATTCCAGCAGGGCTACAACGCAGCGCCGGTGCAGCGCTCGGGGCTGGGCACGGGCGCGGCGGTGGGGCTCGGGGTGGGCGCGCTGGCGGCGGGGGGGCTGGCGGGGTACGCCGCCGCCGGCGGCTTCAGCAGCTCCAGCCCCACTGAGGAGGTGAGTCTACGGACTCATCATCATCATCAGCCTATCACAGTCCACTGCTGGACATAGGCCTCTCCAGTTGTTCGCTACAAAGCAAACATCTGGAGGATATACCCATAATCGCCACGCTGGGCAGGCGGGTTGGCGATCGCAGTGCGTAGCTTCTCGCTCCGGTGACGCTGCTGCCCGTCCATCCGTCTGTGGTATTTAGCTACGCCTTGAATTGTGATGGTTGTACCGCCACCAGTCGGTTGCCAGCGCCTCGTTTGTTATTGCCTCGGCAGGATGCACCACGGGCAGGTGAGGTTGGCTTGGAACGATAAGATGATAGGCCGCTCCCTTACATCCCCTTTACCGTGGTCGCTTATAAACTTTATTGGCGGTAGTAGTCGAAGATGGGCAAGAGATATAAAGATGGTGTATTGACCATTTAAAAGGCCGGCAGCGACCCCAGAACTCGATTTAAGTTGCGGGTGTCCATGGGCGGTGTCGACTGCCTACCATCAGGCATCACATTTGCTCGTCTGCCGCTACGTACGTACAAAAATACTCTATGTATTATATTTAGTTAGTAGTCGACTATTTATTATGCATCACTAGTTTGAAATCATTACGTTTGCATCACTACATTGTGATCTGAATGTTTGTATTAATTTAATAATTTCGTATGCCATTTGAGGCGCATCATGGAGTACCTACATAATACTCACCCTGTCAACTATTTATTACCTATGATGACGAATAAATGAATTTGAATTTGAAATTAAGCTTTCGCAAGACTAATCAACATACTCCATTCCAGGTGACTGTGGTAGAGACGGCAGACTTCGGCGGTGACGACTGGATGGATTGAGAGGGGAGCGCGTATAGGGGGTTCGTCAGGGGTAGGTAGCTAGAGTGGGGTGGATGACAGACGCTGGTTTGTACTTCGTTTGACAGTCTGACGTTTTTTTAGCATTGGAAAGAAAATTTGGGTCTTTTATTAAGTACGTTAAATTTATTATCATCATATTCAGCTGTCCACTGCTGGACATAAGTTTCCCCACAATGACAATTGTCATTTAAGTAGGATTTTCTTGGGTAATTAGAGTGGATGCTGACCAAAAATCAGTCAAATTGAGAATCTGCTCCTTTTTTTTGAAGTCGGTTAAAAAACTAGGCATTGTACTAACTTGTACTAACTATGTGTAGTTTGCACTTGGTATAAATAACCAAAAGAGAGCTTCTCCCAAAGAAGAGAGTTGCGAATACGAAATGGAACTTTAAAATAGTTCAGCGTTTCCCTACGCCTGATGGAAAGCGAAAGAGTCGCTGTGGCAACGGGCAAGTAACTGGACAGTTACCTGTCAGATGCCACCGCCATGCCGGCCCAACCCTAACCCCCGGATGCCGATGCAGGGGCCCTACTACAAACAAACAACGTTATCGATCTTTCGTCGAACGGATCGCATATTTTTGCTCCATAAATCCCTCTCATTTGTCCCTCCCGTGTTATAATATATCAATTAAATTATTGAAAATCGACGTTGACGAATTTTAGTTCGTATATTCGAACACGGGAGGGACAAATGAGAGGAATTTATGGGCCAAAAATACGCGATCTGTTCAACGAACGATCGTTTTCGTTTTTTGTAGTAGGGCCCCAGCACTCACCCCACGAGATTCGGAAACCCTACTCACCGGCAGGATGGCTTGGAGCGAAAAGGTGATAGGTCGCTTCCTTACACCCTACCTATCAGTCTTTGTTTAATAAATATCTAATGCTAAAAAAACGAAGTAGGTATGGTTATTTCTCGATGGTTTAATACCTAGACTTATGAAAGAAACATTCTAAATTAACTTTGAAACTAGATAAGACGTAATCAAGTTTAAGCTTTATCACTGGCTTAAATATATCAATATATATATATAATATAATATATATTATAAAACACATATTATATCTAAATTGTAAAAAATCGACGTTGACGAATTTTGGTTCGTATATTCGAGCACGGGAGGGACAAATGAAAGGGATTTATAGGGCAAAAATACGCGATCCGTTCAACGAACGATCGTTTTCGTTTTCTGTAGTAGGGCCCCTCCCCTGTACCTTTATGTAAGCACCCTAAATTGACCCTTCACTAGGAATTGAGTCTAAGGCCGTAATTTTCTTGTGTTCCACCAAATTTCAGTCGACAATCTTAAAGGTTATTTCATAAAAATAATAATAATTATGTTGTATGTTGGCACCTTAATACATAGATTGGTGGCGTATTAGTTTTAAGTGTAAACGATTGTGCTAATTTTATTTAAAAATAAGATGTTGCTTCATAATTATATTCGTATTTCATTCTAAAGGATATAAATGTAATATATTGTGCGACATATAGTTTATGAGAATAGTTTATATCACTTTAAAATGCCATAATATTTTACGTTAGAATATAATTAATTATATAAAAAGTTTATAATGTTTTGACTATCATATCACCGGGGTTGTAAACGTAACTTTTAATTCCCAATCACCATACCACGCAGTGGCAAACGCAAAGGGGGCACAATGGGAATAAAGGATCGATAGAGTCGACTATCGAATTTCAATACTAGCATGAAATAGGCTATCATGGCTAAAAATTGTAATTAGTCCATCTTTTAGCTTGTTAAAAAATAAAAGACAAGTATTTTTTTATTTGTAAATTAGACTAAAAATTACTGAGGCATTTTCACTCCTAACTTTTGATGCCTTGTATCTTTGCTATTTTTATTTGAATGAAAAAAGGAAAATTAATTTCCAATACATTTTTTGATTTTTACGATCTAAAATACGGACTAAATAATTATAATGTACTTATTTTGACCCCCAAAACATCCCTATTGTTCACATTCACAAGTTTACTTTATATAAAAATCAATCATGTCTTTTTTATTATCTTTTTTTAATAATTACTACAACACAGTATACGATTTTTTGCATTTAGAAAAATAATTATTCTGTAATTTAGAACCAATGGCAATTTTATTTAAGATTTTATTTTAATTTTAAATGATTAGCTTCTCGTTAAAAATACTGATATTCATTAATCTTATGGGGTTGTAAGATGTGGAGATTCCTCTGTGCGGTGTGGTAAATGATAGAAGTCCAAAGTCCAGTAGAAATATATATTTGGTGGTGCACCTTATAATATTACATGTTGTTAGCGAGTGGTCGGAATGCGCGGCGGGAAACGACTGCCTGTTAAGCAGCGCTCAATACAAAACTGCGTGCGCTGCAAAACTGCTACTGTAGGCCGCTACATCATTCCTCCCCTTTGAAAAAATTTTGGACACAAAATTACACAAAAAAAGTTGTACAAAAATAATTAGTTCAGAGTTACACTGCTTTGTTAATTCACTACACTGTAAACAGCTGGCGACAAGCGTAAAGTGCTGACGAGGTAAAGAGCATTCTCGGTATTGAGCACGATACCGGCGCTGCGTCGGCGCATGATCGCTCAAATTACATTCAGTGCGATAACAGTTTCAAGTACCTTTTAAAATAAACATTTCTAAAACAATGGATAAATCTTAAATTAGTTACTCAAAATTCACAAGTACAGATGATGTTCTAAATAGGTACATTAAAATATTGCCTCATTAATTACAGATTTCTCAATGACTTTACCTATGAGACGAAAACGAGAAAGGTAGCAAAATACTGAACGGGCTGTTTTGTCAACACGCGAAACGCTCAATTTAATTTCTACACCTTTGTTCACTGTAACACTTTGCACTGCACTTTTTTCCCGAGTCCAGCTTGTTGCGATGGAACATGATTGCGTCATCCGAAGTCACGCGGCGAAAAAAATTGAGTTAGCTCCAATGCCTTACGCTGCGCATCTGAACGGTGTGCCTCATCTCTGTATGGGCTCTGCTTCCGTCTGCGGCGTCTCTATAACTCCAGCTCATCATCCCATGGCACAGCCGTGAGACCAAACGGGGCATGGCGATGACGGCGAGAAAAACTGCATGAGCGACGTCTTCTCTACGATTTGATGGTCTGTCCTGGTCGCTAATTCTAATGTTCGCTCAATAGGACAACCATGTACGTAGTTCACCTCATTGCGTGATATGACTCCAATTCCGATTCGCTGCTGATTCTCTGCTGCTCCTCGTCGGTCGCCTGGACGAAGTTTACTTTTCTGCTCTGAATTACTGATGAAATTCTCCACGTGTTTCTTACATGTTGAGTGAAATTTTGCTTGCCGCGCACTATCCGACCGTGAGACTGAAATGTGAGTCGCCCCCTGCACACCGCACAGGCATGTCCCCAAAACCCGTTATCTGCTCCATCTGCGTGTTCTTGTCGGAGAGTCACCACTATGGGGTACGAAGATGTGGAGATTCCTCTGTGCGGTGTGGTAAATGATAGAAGTCCAAAGTCCAGTAGAAATATATATTTGGTGGTGCACCTTATAATATTACATGTTGTTAGCGAGTGGTCGGAATGCGCGGCGGGAAACGACTGCCTGTTAAGCAGCGCTCAATACAAAACTGCGTGCGCTGCAAAACTGCTACTGTAGGCCGCTACAATCTTATCTGACTTTTCACACATCCTCAGCATATCAGCAGAATATGTAATTTTTTTCTATAAGGAAAAATCTAAAAACATATTGAGATAACTTAGACAAAAAGTTAGTTTTAGTTATACATTTTCTTTTTTATGTCTGTTTTTAATGTCATAAATTACGTAATAGCCGCCATTTTGTTATGTCATAATGGTTATTCGAATGTCAGTTACCAATCAAATGCGCGTATATGCTTTTGTACAGGCGGCAAACCATTAACTCACCCTTATCTGAAAAATGTAATTGTTTAGGGGACAATATCTGTCAAAAGAGGGGTACAAACATAGTGTCGCTTTTATTACATAGCCTTATGACGTCTGATCACAGTGAGTGCTGTATGAATCTTTCAATTAAAACTTAGAAGTATTGAGTAAGTATTATGTGTATTATTATCACGATGGGGCCTAAAATAAAATGTTCTGTTAAATCTATGCTTAGTATAGCCACAAAAAAAATGCCTGCCTATTTATTTATTTACACACATTTTATAAGCTAACAGATTGTTTATCCAAAGCGCTTACAAAATAAATTTAAAAGGTTGTACACATAATAATTAGACAGTATTCGATATGGGTAGGTCAAGAATACAATAATGATTTCGACATAAATTACAAATAAGATACACGAAAATGTGTACATAGACTCCATTAGTTTTGTACAGACGACAAGGATATTTTGTGACATGACATCATTAGGCATGATGTATTAGGTACTGTCAGAGATGCCAAAATAAGACGTCAAAGTGATGTTTCGGAGGGCGCGGTTAGTTCCGATTATTTGTCGAAAACTATCGACGGAATTGGTGAAGTTGACAGATCACCCCACCCTTTGTTTTCGCTTAGCGATAAGACCGTCATCGCATCATTTGTATAGCGTGTAATAAAGAATATCTATCTATCTGAAAATAAATAAATATGACGACCCTATCGATAGGATCCTGTCCATAGCATATCGGTAGTCGAGTATCAATTGACAATACTAGTACCGATTGTAGTCATGTGGCAAAAGATCCTTGTAAGGTGTCAGAAGTATTTCATTTGACAACAACTTGCATTCATGTTTTTGTAATACATACTCACAAATAATGTCATTAAGAGTCCGTATAATGTATTATGATTAGAATGACAGCTGTCAGTAAAACTTTTAATAGGACATTGTTAGGACGTTTCGAATTTGTTTGAATTTAACACACAAAAAATCATAACTTTATAACGAGTGGAAATTTATAGTAAAGTGTTTTCGTTAAAAATGTTTAACAACTAATAATTTGACAGCTGTCATTTTAATCATGTTACGTTATATGGACTATCTTATCTATACCAATTTTATCTGTTGTAAGTTTTAACTCTGTCAGTTTGTGAACACAAGTGTGGCTTGAAACACTCTTTATATGAATATCATGGTTTGTATTTGATTGTAATTATGTAAAAAATATAATAAAATAATGTTATTTATTTCTTATTTTATTTTATAACCTCAAATCTTTGGGTAAGCATCCGTTTCATGAACATTTTTTTGGAACATAAACCAATTCGATAGACTTTGCCGTTTGCTTGCATCAGAGGTGAGGATTACAGCTTGTTGTTCAAGCCAGAATCCTCACCAACCTATAGCTATAACTCCGAAACTATAATGCGACTATTTTTTTTACTTGTGCGACTATTTATGACTATTTTTGGCATAGTCAAAATTCGTTTTCATTGAGATTTCAGAGATGAGGATTAGGTACAGCTTGAAGCACAGTCACGTTGGTCCGCACCGAGTGGCCCCGTCATCAACCTATTGCAGTCCACTGCTGGACATAAGCCTCTCCAGTTGTTCGCCACTCTGGACAAACACCTGGAGGCTTTACCCATACCTAATCGTCACGGCGGGTATCGCAGGGCGTAGCTCCTCGCTCCGGTGACGCTGCTGCTCGTCATCGGCCTCTGTTATTTAGCTACGTCTTCAACTGTGGTGATTATACCGCCAGCACCAGTCGGTTGCCAGCGCCTCGTTTGTTATTCGGCAGGATGCACCACGGGCAGGTGAGATTGGCTTGGAGCGAAAAGATGATGGGTCGCTTCCGTACATGCATTTAGGGTGAAGAATACCTTACTTAAAGGTCTTTTAAACACACTAGGTATTGGTTAATATGGTCTTAAACTAAGATTTTCCAAGATGATGACGCCCCCGCGTCTGCTAGATCCGTGGAACACCCCGGACCAGAGACAATTTAGAAAACTCCATGTCCTACATTGACACGACCGGGAGTTGAACCTATTTGCGAGAATACTTAGCCATTGGGCAATAGAGATCATAAAGGGCGAAATATGAAAATCAAAAACTCACATATTTTTTTATAACGGTTTTTATTTTAAACACTAAAATTCAATCTTAAAATTAAAAATATGTGCTAAGTAGATAGATATTTTGTAATGCCTAAACTGACTGAATTAATTCTGGAACTTTTAAAATTTATACTGTGTTTTTGTAAGTATTTTGTTGACTGTTTTAATAATCACATTCGTTTTTAGTAAGAAAGTTGGTAGAGGCAAAACGCACCGTGCGAGTCCTTGGAACTTTGAGTGTGACTCAAACAAAGACACTTTTTACCGTATCTCTACTCGTCCGGTGGTAAAACGAGGCTGGGGGAATCAAATTATGTATGTAGTTCACTCATACCCCAAAATCCTAACCGATAGAAAACTGACACTTAAACTTGCAAGATTTCGACAGTGACTTTGTAACAAAAACAAGTGTTTTAACGTCGACTCGTAATCAAAAATCAATTGTTATTATGTGCTATTGTGGCGATCTATAGCAAGTTAGCATAGTGTGTGAATATACCAACATGTGGTGTATGTTTATATACGGGTGTCAAAAGACCTTGAGCGAAGCGAGAGTTTGAGATAATAAAAGCGACTCGATTATCGTAAATATTTCGCGGTAATATTTTGACAACGTCGGCCACAGAGTGTTTGAAAATGTGTTGGATTTTTCTTAATATTCGTCGTGGAACGGATGGTCTGGATGGTCGACACTGTAACAATAAGAATAACAAATATTAGTTTTATGTTAAATCACAAATTACAGTGCCTTGGATTTCTTCTATGAAACTTAGTCCATTGAAAAGTTACATTTGGGGTTGCGGTTTTTTAGAGGACGCAATTTTATTTTTTGATGTGTAGGGGGTTCAGTGTAAAGCTAAAACCAAGTTTGTGGGGTCGCCACTCTTGTCCCACGGCCGCCATCTTGAAAATAGGACCTTAACTTGAATCAAACTATCCGCCATTTTGTGTCCCTTCGTCCAGAATACTCGTACCTATTCAACTTAAAATCCTGATATTTAATTAATTACTTATTGCCAAAAAAAATTACTAAAATAGTTACAATAGCCTAATACAATTTTTTACTTATATTTAAGAAGTTATAGCCCTACTTAGTTAGATAAATAAATGCTGGACAGCTGGACAAAGGAAAATCGAAGAGATACGCCATTTAAAATTTTTCAAAATGATGGCCACGATTGTAGCCTTCAAAAATCGATAAAACTAGGTCCCATCTGTTACGGCTGGAACCGGGGGGTGTGGAATCAAACGAGTAATGGGAAACCACAAAAACACTTTAATTGTCCAGCCGCAGTGGACTGTATAACTCAAACAACTAGATAAACAATAAACAATAAAAACCATAGCAACTAGAATATTCTTAAAAACACTTCTAAATATAAAACTATGTACAAAACGTATTAAAAAGGTAAAACTATATAAAAAGGTCGTTCTGTCCGCAACACCATCAGTGGGGCTTTTATCAAAGTATCTATTACTGCCTCCTACTATAGACTAAAAACAATTCTTATTTCTGTTTAAGCAAGCCTCGACATCCTCAATCGACCTACTTATTAGATACTCAAGGTATTGTGAATACCTTGAGTTAAATAAACAAGTTTATCAACGTACAATACTGTTTGTATTATGAGGGAATCTTTTCCTTTTATTCTAAACTAGCTGTGCCAGCGGCGTCGCTCGCGTGGATATCGGGTTTCAAAAATAACGGACTTCCATATAATACCCATCTATACCTTGTGCCTAAGTTTTAAGTTAGACCTCTAGCAATAAATTGGTGAAAACCGCATTCAATTCTATGCAGTAGTTTTCGCGTAATGCGCGTTCAAACATACAGGTTTAAATTTCTCGCATTTTCCCGACACTTCCCGTCACTGCTCCGCTCCTATTGATTGTAGCGTGATGAAAAGTATCCTATAACCTGCCCAGGAGTATGAAGAATAATTGTACCAAGTTTCGTCAAAATCTGTTCAGTAGTTTTTTTTTCTATAACGAACATACAGACAGACAGACAGACAAAAATTTTACTGATTGCATTTTTGGTATCAGTATCGATCACTTATCACCCCCTGATAGTTATTTTGAAAAAATATTTTATGTACAGAATTGACCTCTCTACAGATTTATTATAAGTGAAAGTGTGTGAATTGAATGCCAAAGTTTTGATTAATGGATGTTTGTAACTCTTTCATGTGAAGACTACTTAACGGGAACTGAACGGGTTTGAATGAAACTTTACAGTTATGTACGCCATACACCAGATTGTAAGGGATGCTTTTGCGCATTCCCACCGTTCGGGGGAAAGACGGGGTATGTGGGACTCACGCCGCTCCTAAAAACGGAAGAGCGGCACCCTGCCTCAGGATGGTAGGAGGCAAGGAATACCCACTAAAAACCCCGGCCCCTCCGTCAAGCACCGGAGGTGGGTGGGTGGGTTTAGGGTGGTGTCAAGGGGCCCGGAATGGTCTAGAACTGCCGCAACACCACTAGCGCTGCCCTGGGCGGGCCAGACAAACCCCCCCTCTTAGGGGGGAGCGACGGGACGGACGGACTGGACTGGCCCTCCGGGCCGCTCCCGTCCGACATAGACGAGGCCCGATGGGAGGCGGATGGAGGTGCCCCCGCACCAACCATCCGCCGGGCCCCGTCAGGAGGCTGCAGGCGGTCGAACAGCTGCCGGTTACGCCCTCTTCTACGACGACGCTGGACCTGGACGCCAATATTCAAACGGCAAAAGCAGTGAGTTACAAGCAGTTCATTAAAAATTATCATTTCAGAATGATCGATTAAACGAAAAGCAATTGTGTGCAAATTAAATAGGTGCCTACTTAATTACGATTTTAATTGATTTCGTATATTGAGATCGAGAACTAGAGAAGTATGTTATTGGTCTACTTACTCGCCCATAGAGCAGACTCGGCCTCCACACTCCAGCGTAGCAATTTGCTGCAGGTCTTCATGTGTCAGCTGGAAGTCTAGCACGTCGAAGTTCTGGACTATCCTGGACTTGGTCACGGATTTGGGGATCACGATCAGGCCACGGTCGATGGCGTATCTGAGGAAGATAAAAACGCATTGCTTTTTAATGTTTAATGACTGGCTCAGTGGCTCAATTGGTAGTGACCCCTGCCTTCTGAACCAAGGGTCGTGGGTTCGATTCCCATTCGTGTGATGAACACTTGTGTTTGTCCCGTGTCTGGGTGTTTATATTTGTATTTAAGTATTTAGTTGCTTACTTTGGGATCAGAGCAATGTATGTGATGTTGTCTAATATTTATTTATTATTTATTTAATGTTTTCTATATTGTTGTAGATGTATTGATGATTGGAGACTGGCTCGGTGGCTCAATCGGTAGTGACCTCTGCCTTCTGAGCCAAGAGTCGTGGGTTCGATCCCCGCACATTACAAACATTTGTTTGCACAGGTAACAGTTACCTACTAGCCTGTTCTTACAGCGACTTGAGCTTCTCTTTCGCTTTCCATCAGGCGTAGGGAAGCCATTATGTCGAGCTACTATAAAAAAAAGCGCACTTACTCCAACAAAAACCTATTCACTCTCGCCTTGAAAATCTGAAGATTATATTCCTCGGGGAACACGGACTCCGGTAAAGAGTTCCACAGTTTAGCCGTTCGCACTATGAATGAATGAAGAGGTGTAGGAACAGACTTGTCCCTACGAAAAGTGGAAGTACTTCCGCCGAGCTAGGTGATCGTGCTCGGGGACCGCGGTCCGATGAATCATCTTGGTTTTTCGTATATATAGCGAGTCGTGATGAAAACTTCGTTTGCGCGTTGTAGGATTCTGTATTGTAGCGATGTATAGATAGATGTTGCTACATGTCGCTACAGCGGCAAAGCGCTTTGTGCGAGTTTTTTTTATAGTAGCTCGACATAATGGCTTCCCTACGCCTGATGGAAAGCGAAAGAGAAGCCCAAGTCGCTGAGACAACCGGCAAGTAACTAGTCAGTTACTTGTCAGTTGCCACCGCCATGCCGGCCCAACCCTAACCCCCCACGAGCTCCGGAAACCCTACTCACCGGCAGAAACACGACCCAGAGGTCATTTGACTGCGGTATTCTATAGGGTGGAGGTCCTTCCCCGGACGGGCGGCTCAATTCGAGCGAAGATTCGCCATGCCCTACCTCTCTTAAGTCTTGAGTCTACGATGTTGTATTTGGTATTTTGTAATCTTGAGTCTTACCTGATAAGTACTTGCGGGGAGGTCTTCCCGTATTTGTCAGCGATGGTCTTGAGCCTGGGGTCGTCCATCAGACTAGGGTCTCCAGGCTTCGCCCAGGGCCTGTCCGGGGAGCCCAGGGGCGAGTACGCGGTGACGGCGATGTCGTGGGAGTGGCAGAAGTCGATCAGCTTCTGCTGGTTCAAGTATGGATGCACTTCGATCTGGGGGAGACGAATTGTGGTGAGTCAGTGGCGTCGTGCACTGTCAAAAACGGAAAAGCCTTTCGAGGACAGCGTTACAACAGAGCTGATGAGAGCTGGAGGTGCTGTATTGCTATAGCTATTATATAGTTCTAGTCCATATTGTAGTGCAATAAAAGTCTTTAATAATTTACCTAATGATATTATAATGGAACAGAACACAAGAATCTTCTTTAAAAAATTGAAAAATATGCTACTTCTAAAATGTTATTATAGCCTTAATGAATACTTTAGTAATGCATAATTATTATTATTCCTCATCCGTCACACTTCCGGAGGGACAAATGAGAGGGATTAATGGGGCAAAAATACGCGATCCGTTCAACGAACGATCATTTTCGTTTTCTGTAGTAGGGCGTCTGGTCCGGGGAGGGCAAATGCCCCTGCCCCCGGATCCAAGGAACAATAGAATGCTCCCTCGTGCAACGGACTTGGTTTGACCTGCCAGAGCCTCGCTTTAGTTAAGGTTGCTGGTAAAAAGACTTGCTTTGATGTCAGTATGGTAACAATTCATTTAATTCAATTTTAAGAGAGGTAGGGCATGGCGAATCTTCGCTCGAATTGAGCCGCCCGTCCGGGGAAGGACCTCCACCCTATAGAATACCGCAGCCAAATGACCTCCGCGTCATGTTCCTGTCGGTGAGTAGGGTTTCCGGAGCTCGTGGGGGGTTGGGGTTGGGCCGACATGGCGGTGGCAACTGACAGGTAACTAAACAGTTACTTGCCCATTGTCACAGCGACTTGGGCTTCTCTCTCTCGCTTTCCATCAGGCGTAGGGAAGCCATTATGTCGAGCCACTATAAAAAAAAAGACTTGCTTTGATGTATGGTAACAATTCTCACCTGCTGCATTTGAGGCTTAATAGTGGCACTGGCAAGGACCCTCTCCAGCTGTCTCCTGTTGAAGTTGGAGACCCCGATGCTGCGCGTGAGGCCCTTCTGTACGAGACCCTCCATGGCCTTCCACGTGTCCACGAAGTCCGCCGACGACGGGATCGGCTTGCCGTCCGCGCCCTTCGGGAAAAGATCGGCTCCTTCCTGGATATAGAGGATATATGACGAATCTATAGTTACGGGTCCCGTTTTTAGCCGACTTCTAAAAAAAGGAGGAGTACTCAATTCGACTGAAATTTTAACCAACTTAAATATAACAGGAGGTTCTTAATTCGATTTTTCTTTTTGTTGTATGTTTGTTACCGTTAAGGAACCCAAAAAATGTAGAAATATGTATTGACAGGGCCGTCTCTACCAGGGGGTGCATGGGGTGCGCTTGTCGGGCGCTGAATTTTTTAATTTTTTTTTAATTTTCACTGTTAATTAATTGTAACGAAAATCACTGCTTACGAATAACGTTTTCGCACTGAAAAGCACGTTTTAAAAAGTCAATAATAATAAAAATGTCATTGTCTTCGCTAGAGAGCTCCAATAAAGTGCTATAGCCGTTTATGATTAGCAGCAAAAAAAAGCGTTTCGTCCTACAATGCTTTTTTTTTCTAAAAGACTACGATGATAGTCAAGGCGCCATTGTCATTATCACTGCTCGTCAATTAGGCTGCACGCACATTGTACAACATTGTAGCTTAAGTTACTTTTAGATTAAGCTTTATTTCTGATTCTTTTCGATTTCTGATTGAAATCGACCTTTGACATAAAAAAAATATGTACGTATAAGTTTCCACGCACCTTGTACCCCTGGGGCCAGTGGATGAGGTACAGATCCAGGTACTCCACGCCGAGGTCCTGCAGTGTACGGCGGATGGCTCCCTCCACCAGCTCCGGGGCGTGCAGGGTGCACCACAGCTTAGACGTCAGGAACAGATCCTCCCTGCGAGGGGTAAGCGTCACTCAGGTCTCAGGTTTTTCTATAGTAGCTCGACATAATGGCTTCCCTACGCCTGATGGAAAGCGAAAGCGAACCCCAAGTTGCTGTGACAAGACAACAGGCAAGTAACTGTTAAATGTCATTTGTCACCGCCATGCTGGCCCAACCCTAACCCCTCACGAGCTCCGGAAACCCTACTCACCGGCAGAAACACGAACCGGAGGTCATTTGGCTGCGGTATTCTATAGGGTGGAGGTCCTTCCCCGGACGGGCGGCTCAATTCGAGCGAAGATTCGCTATGCCCTACCTCTCTTATTCACAAACGTTGCTATGCGGAAGATAATTTTAGAAGAAACATTGGGAGAGAAAAGAAGAAGATTAGTTGGAATAACTCTTCTACCACATAATTTCAACGAATTTAGGGATGTAAGAGAGCGACCAGCCATCTTTTCGCTCCAAACCACCCTCACCTGCCCGTGGTGCGTCCTGCCGAATAACAAACGAGGCGCTGGCAACCGACTGGTGGCGGTATAACCATCACGATTGAAGGCGTAGCTAAATACCACAGACCGATGACGTGTTGTCCGGGAGAAAGTGTTATCCGGGAGCATGTTGTTCGGGAGAGAAAAGGAGAGGTTGGGATTAGTTATGATGGTGACAGACTAACCTCTTGACAGTGCCGTCTTCAAACTTGGCCTTTAGGGCTTCGCCAACTTCCTTCTCGTTCTGGTAGATGAAGGCGCAGTCGATGTGCCGGTAGCCAGCATCGATGGCATCCTTCACAGCCTGCGTCACCTCACCAGGCTTGGACTGGAACAAGGAGATATCATCATCATCATCATCATCATCATGCCCTTGAACGTTCTCCAAAATGTATCCTATAAAAAGTGCTGTTTTTTTTAATAGATAGAGTGATTCAAGAGGAAGATTTATGTACAATACATGCAAAATATGGTAGAGAAACACAGGCTACATACATGCATGACCTAAAAGTGAACAGGTAGGGAATGCTCCTAGCATTAAGTTCGACTTTTGTACTATACTCGTATTGTGCAATAAAGTTTAAATATTAATAATAATAATTGTTTCACGGAACCTGTAGGAGAATATTAATAATGTAAATAATTATTTAAAAAACCGGCCAAGTGCGAGTCGGACTCGCGCACGTAGGGTTCCGTACCACTGATTAAATGAAAAAATTAGGTAATTTGATTTATGACGTTTAAAAAAAAACTACTGTCTAGATTTCATTCAAACCAAATTTCGTTAGTAGTTTTTATAGTAATACACATCATATATTTTTTTCAGTTTTATCATGCCCATATTTTAGAAGTTACGGGGGGGGGGGACACACATTTTACCACTTTGGAAGAGTCTGTCGCGCAAACTATTCATCTGAGAAAAAAATGATGTTAGAAACCTCAACATCATTTTCAAATACCTATCCATAGATACCCCACACGTATAGGATTGATGAATAAAAATTTTTTGAGTTTCAGTTCTATGTATGGGGAACCCCAAAAATTTTGAACTTTTTTCTGATTTTATTTTCACATCTTAATGCGGTTAACAGAATACATCTACGTACAAAATTTCAATAATGTAGCTCTTATAGTTTCGGAATAAACTGGCTGTGACATACGGACGGACAGACAGACAGACAGACAGACAGACAGACAGACAGACATGACGAATCTATAAGGGTCCCGTTTTTGCCATTTTGGCTACGGAACCCTAAAAACGGTCATCGGAGCGAGAAGCTACCGTACGCTCTGCGATCGCCGACCGGCCTGCCCAGCGTGGCGATTATGGGTAGATGTTTGCCCAAGTGTTCGATTGTTTGTATGGATGTATGTTTGTCCGCGTACGTATTTAGATAGGTACGTATTCGTCATAAATATTTCAGATTTTACTGATCAGTGATTAGATTAAATTATCAGTATGTTTGCTTTGTTGTCGTAATGCCCCGCAGCGGTAGAAAATATTATCTTGATTATGTAATAATAAAATATAGCTAATAATAATAATGTCATAATTTTATCTAAATCTCTTTACGAGTATATTAATAAAAACATTATATCCTACCTACTTAACGTCAAATTGTTTTCATTTATGATTGTTAACGATCGCAATTAAAAAAAAAAGTTAAGGCATTTGTTATTTATTAAATAATAATAACAAAAAATATCTGGCCGTATCGCTACATTCCTTTCATCCCAAAGTAAGTAGCTTTTAGCACTTATGTTATGGGTACCAGAACAACGTAGGTACCACAAAAAAATACCTACTTAACTATTACTACACACACATACACAGAACAAACACAAATGTTAGTCACACGAACGATCGTCCCGGGTGGGGATCGAACACACAACCCTTGTTTGAGATTAATAATAATGAGCCATGCCAGTTAATTTACAGAATTTTATATTTATTGTTATAATTTATAAATTACGTAGATCATGAGCGATTTTTGCTTAAAAAGAATCGGAATTCTTTGCGAGCTGACGTCTTTCCTGAGCGTTACAACTTGGAAATATTTAAGGCTAGAGTGAATAGGCTTTATCTAAGTAAGCATGCTCCATCAGATCTTCACTCAACATCGGGTGATTGCTATGTTAGAATTAAATAAAAATACCTACAAAATTAACCTACCGATGTTCAAGGCGAGAGTAAACCTGTTTTTGCTGGGTGAGCGCGTTCAATCGTAGACTACAATATCGCTTACCATCAGGTGAATCGCAGTCAAGCGCAAACTCATTTAGAATTAAAAAAAAAATGAAAAATACATGCCGACAAAAAAAAATTATCCCACCTTCCAAGTGCCCAATCCCAGCACAGGGCATGTGTATCCGTTGTTCAACTTCAGCACAGGAACAGCCGCCATTTTGAATAATTTTTTTCAAACTTTTTTTTATTAAAAAATACCGGTTACTTTTCGCTTGCGTCCTTCCGCGTCGCGATTGTTACTCTGACTGACCGAGTAGCCGAGTTGAGGGTTATTTTTGTATCGGCTTGTAATGTGAGCCAGGGCTGCCACTAGCGCTAGATATTTAGTTAAGTTATCAGTGACAAATTCATCGGATTTTTCCTAAATGTGTAAGACGTAGGCCGAACTACGGTTATTTCCCGCAAGCGGTAAACCGCGAAGCCGCAAAACCGCTTGAGATGCATCACGGTTTAAAACCGCAAATATAAGTTCTATGTAAGTACTACAATAGGCTGATGATGATGATGAGGGGATGTAAGGGAGCGGCCTATCATCTTTTCGCTCAAAGCCAACCTCACCTGCCCGTGGTGCATCCTGCCGAATAACAAACGAGGCGCTGGCAACCGACTGGTGGCGGTATAACCATCAGAATTGAAGGCGTAGCTAAATACTAAAGACCGGTGACGGGCAGCAGCGTCACCGGAGCAAGAAGCTACGCCCTGCGATCGCCAACCCGCCTGCCCAGCGTGGCGATTATGGGTATATCCTCCAGATGTTTGCTCTTAGTGGCGAACAACTGGAGAGGCCTATGTCCAGCAGTGGACTGTAATAGGCTGATGATGATGATGATGATGACTACGGCTAAACCGCCGCAGATATTAAACGCCAAACTTTGTGAGTAAAGGGAACTAAACTAATGGAAACGGTTTAACTGACGGTTCTCGATGGGCTAAACCGTAGTCCGGTCTAAGCCTAATGCTGGGAGGTAAGGGAGCGACTCAACTTCTTTTCGCTCCAAGCCACCTTCACCTGCCCGTGGTGTATCCTGCCGAACAACAAACGAGGCTCTGGCAACCGACTGGCGGTATAACTACCAAAATTGAAGGCGTAGCTGAATACCACAGGCCGATGACGGGCAGCAGCGTCACTGGAGCGAGAAGCTACGCCCTGCGATACCCAACCCGCCTGCCCAGCGTGGCGATTATGGGTGAAGCCTCCAGGTGTTTGCCCAAAGTGGCGAACAACTGGAGAAGCTTACGTCCAGCTGTGAACTGCGGTAGATTGATAATGATGGCATTTGTCACCACGCTTGGCAAGCAGGTTGGTGATCGCAATAGGTTTTATTTGTACCCAGGTAAACGCTGCTGCCAGTTTCCTGATATTCCCTTAATTGTTTTCTACGATTCCCGCGGGATGAGATGACATAGGACTTTTCGACATAGGACCACTCGGGCTGGCATGCGTTGTCACTGTTTCACGGTAGATAATATTCCTTCGCGCACTAAAAAGTTTGGTAACTCCTACTTGTGCCGTACCATTAAAAAGTGGAACTCTTTGCCAGCACACGTGTTCCCGCCTTCTTATTGTATGGGATCCTTTAAGCGAAGCGTGAAGAAGCATCTTGCAGGCCAGTATGGCTGTGATGACTGACTGGAAACCATGGTTTCCCGCCCGTTGTCAGAGCGGCTTGGGCTTCCTTTCCTGCTTTCCATCAGGCGGAGGGAAGCCACTATACTGAGCCATTATAAAAAAAAAAAAATGAGATCGTCCTATTCTTAATTCGACATATTAAACGACATAAGGATTACATTGTATGTAATTCTAAACAACATCACTTGGTCACTGTTTTAACAAGGAAATTGTTTTTTTACATAGTTATTTATTAGTATTAATTATCTCTTGTCCTTTTTCAATTTATTTCTTAAGTTACAAACCAATTAGTTTGTAATTTGAATATTTTATTACCTATTAGCAAACGCCAAACAATAAAAAAGCAAGTAAGTAGTAATAAAAAAAATACTGATTTTGTTAAAACACTTGTGAGTAGATAATTTAGCTTGTTATAACAATTTTTATAAAATACTAGCTGTGTCGGCGGCGTCGCACGCGTGGAAATCGGGTTTAAAAAATGACGGACTTTCATAAAATGCTATCTACATTTTAAGTTGGACCTCTAGCAATACATTGATGAAAACCGCATTTAATTCTATGCAGTAGTTTTCGCGTGAGGTGCGATCAAACATACAGATAAAAAATTCTCCCGTTTTCCCAACACTTCCCGTCACTGCTCTGCTCCTATTGATTGTAGCGTGATGAAAAGTATACTACTTATAACCTGCCCAGGAGTATGAAGAATAATGGTACCAAGTTTTGTTAAAATCCGTCGAGTAGTTTTTTTTTTCTATAACGAACATACAGACAGACAAAAATTTTACTGATTGCATTTTTGGCATCAGTATCGATCGCTAATCACCCCCTGATAGTTATTTTGAAAATATAGCGCTTATCTAAAATACCCGAAGCGAAGCGATTGGTTAACACCCGAAGCGGGCGGTTTGGTTACTTGTGCAATAAAGAGTTTCTATCTAACGTGTGGTTTCCAAAATAAACGAAATAAATTGGGTCGCCAACCCTGCTTCTGTGATGTAAGATGTAATGTATGATATCGGGTTTGTAAATAAGTTTAGTATCCGGGCGACCTTCAAATTCGATCGTTCTGTTATCACAAATTAAATGATTGTTTTAGTACGATCGCAAACATTGTGCATCTAATCTCGACGACGTATGATGAGCACTTCATCATCATCACCATCAGCCCGTGTCAGTCCACTGCTGGACATAGGCCTCTCCTAATGTTCGTTAATACTACAAGAGAGGTAGGGCATAGCGAATCTTCGCTCGAATTGAGCCGCCCGTCCGGGGAAGGACCTCCACCCTATAGAATACCGCAGTCAAATGACCTCTGGGTCGTGTTTCTGCCGGTGAGTAGGGTTTCCGGAGCTCGCGGGGGGTTAGGGTTGGGCCGGCATGGCGGTGGCAACTGACAGGTAACTGACCAGTTACTTGCCCGTTGTCACAGCGACTTGGGCTTCTCTTTCGTTTTCCATCAGGTGTAGGGAAGCCATTATGTCGAGCCACTATAAAAAAAAAAACAATATGTATTTATTTACAAATAAAAGTAATAAAAAGTATCTAAGTAGGTAAGTTTAATCAGTTGTCTAGTAGGTACCCATAGTACAAGCTTCGGCTTAGTTTATGGCTAGATGGCGATGAGTGGCCCAGCGTGGCATGTCTTGGGTTATTATTAACTGGAGATGCCTATGTCTAGCAGTGGACTATCATGGGCTGATGATGATGAACTCTCGGTAGTCAAGTGGCACCATAAAACGGGATAGTTTCTAAATATCAGTGACTAGAAAAACACCGTAATGATTGTAAGCTTTTCAAGTGCGTATTAATCTAATCACAAACTTATTATCTTAGTGATTTTACAATATTTTCCCTATGTCATTGGATCCATTCATTCGACAACGTTTTTTTATCATAACATCCTAAGTAGGTACTATAATTATTATAAATGCGCAAGTTTGTTTGGATGGATGTATAAAATGGATTTTTGTTGTAACGAAACAGTTGTAATGAAACTTCACATTCACATATATAAGTAAGTATTGCTGTATGTGTTTGACAGGCTCGGTGGCTCATTTGGTAGTGACCTCTGCCCTCTGAGCCAAGGGTCGTGGGTTCGATTCCCGCACAGTACAAACATTTGTGTTCATGAACATGTCTGTTTGTATTGGTCTGGGTGTTTTCTATCTATAATATGTAGGTATTTATTTACAAAAAAAATGTATCTAAGTAAGTTTATCAGTTGTCTAGTACCCATAGTACAAGCTTCGGCTTAGTTTGGGGCTAGGTGGCGCTGTGTGGCCCAGCGTGGCATGTCTTGGGTTATTTATTTATTTATGTATAGGTAGGCTATAATTTACATGCATTATCATTTCATACATCACCGCTGCAAGAATGTAAGGGAGCGACCAATTTGGCGCTGGCAACCGACTGGTGGCGGTATAACCATCAGAATTAAGGGCGTAGCTAAATACCACAGACCGATGACGGGCAGCAGCGTCATCGGAGCGAGAAGCTACGCCCTGCGATACCCAACCCGTCTGCCCAGCGCTGCAGCGTGGCGATTATGGGTATATCCTCCGGATGTTTGCCCAAAGTGGCGAACAACTGGAGAGGTGTGTCCAGCAGTGGACTGTGAAAGGCTGATGATTATGATAGATTGATATGAAAAATTATGGATATCTATTTAGGTATGTGCATGAAATATTTTTCAATGTAGGTAAATTATCTGTAAATAGGTATCTCTTGTTGAATAAAATATTACAATTTCTTATATAATTATGTGGATAAATACTAAAATCGCAAATTTGTGATTTAATTTAGACTATTTTGTGATTTAATTTACTCTATTTTTATTAGTTAAGGTATGACACCAATGTGTTAAATAGTTCGAAGGCGTTCAGAAATACATAAGTAGGTATATTGATTTGTATCAAATAAAGCTTTATCATAATCGTGAATAAGATCTTAAAGAAAGAAAGGAATAAAAGAACTTTATTGTTTAATTATTCGCTATATTACATCTGCCGGATAAATAACAACCCTGGATTGTTTAAACAAATGTTTTACGAACGCGCTTATCAATGCACCATAGAATACTTCAATTTTATCATTAAACATGAACGAACAATACAATTCTTTGTTGAATGTCAATTGGCCTTGTACCGGCCATTTCAATCTGTCATTCTGTCCCGTGAATAAAATACGATGGAACTACACAAAGTGGGGTGAATCATAAAGAAAATTGCTTTCGAAATAGAACAGGGGCGAAGGGTTCCGTACTTAGTAAAAAATAATTGTAGCAACTCATCTATCAACATCAGCCTATTGCAGTCCACTGCTGGACATAGGCCTCGCCAGTTGTTCGCCACTTAGGACAAACATCTGGGGGATATACTTACCAGTTTACCCATAATCGCCACGCTATACAGACGGGTTGGCGATCGCTTGGCGTAGCTTAGCTTCTCGCTCCGGTGACGCTGCTGCCCGTCATCGGTCTGTGGTATTTAGCTACGCCTTCAATTGTGATGGTTATACCGCCACCAGTCGGTTGCCATCGCCTCGTTAGTTAATCGGCAGGATGCACCACGGGCAGGTGAGGTTATCATCGAGCGAAATGATGATAGGCCGCTCCCTTACATCCCGACAAATGTATGGCGTTGCATTTATCTATAAATTTTGTTTGCTGATTCATTATCGCTTATTATAAGCGACTAGCTTTCCGCCCGCGACTTCGTCCGCGTAAAGTTTTTTTTTTCAAAATAAAATTGTGCCTATGTTACTCGTGGATAATGTAGCTTTCGAATGGTGAAAGAATTTTTAAAAACGGTCCAGTAGTTTTTGAGCCTATTCATTACAACCAAACAAACAAAGTTTTCCTCTTTATAATATTAGTGTAGATAGAGAAGGCCAATTCGCCATGGCAACGGGCAATTAACCTGCTAACCCAGTTTCTTATCGGTTGCCACCGCCATGCCGACGCTGACGCATCTTCCCATCTATCTAATGGGTACCATATCATAGAAGAGAGGATAAGCAATAAATTACATTTTGAACAATAGTAATAACTCAAGACATGCCACGTTGAACCACACAGCGTTAAGGTGCAGCGCAGACGGCACACTTTTTGCGCGATAGAGTATTCGTCTGAGACATTTAAAAAGAGCGTCTAGGTCTGCCGACGGAATATTCGAAGATGTGCATCGTGTGCGTTGAGTCTGTGAAATATCCGCGACAGATTTTTGCGCGTCGTGTGCGTTACTGCATATAATTGCAAAAAAGTGCGTCACGGATAGTCTGTCGTCTGCGCTGCCCCTAAAAGAGGTAGGTAGGTCATAGCAAATCTTTTCTCGAATTGAGCTGCCCGTCCGGGGAAGGACCTCCACCCTATAGAATACCGCAGCCAAATGACCTCCGGGTCGTGTTTCTGCCGATGAGTAGGGTTTCCGGAGCTCGTGGGGGGTTAGGGTTGGGCCGGCATGGCGGTGGCAACTGACAGGTAACTGACCAGTTATTTGCTCGTTGTCGCAGCGACTTGGGCTCTTTCGCTTTCCATCAGGCGAAGGTAAGCCATTATGTCGAGGTACTATAAAAAAAACTCTACAGAACCCTCTGGGTACAAATGCGACTCAAACCATGCCACTTTTGAAACATAATCGTTCCGATATACCATTAAGAGTATGTTTACTTTGAATTTTTTTTACATATTTAAGACTATTTATAAAGAAGGTGCTATATAATATATCATGGGGCATGTCTAGGATGATCTGTTGGTCTGGTTGAACTATGATGATCGGTGATTAAATTAAAACCCAAATTGATCTGGAATTATGCACTAGTTTATTTCCGTACTTATGAATACAATCGTATTGACCTCATAGAAAAAATGATATGAATGAAAGTGAAAAACCTCCATACAAAAATCTCTGTTTGTACTTTTCGTTGCTATGGCAACGGAACAGAACATATTAATTTTTACTCTAAATTCGTGGTTGCCAGTACCACGATGCACTGTCAGAGAGGTTTAATATGTGTCTAGTATCTTGCAGCCAAATATTTATTAATTATATTTTATATTATGTACATAATATTTACAAACAACATTGAGGTCATAAACAGGGCATGTTCTGTAGAATAGGCATGATGACAAATTTTTGTTTGGATTAATATTGATGTATCACCCATTGGTGAAAGAATTACTTCGCTTGTATGGAGAAGTCCCCGAGCACAGATTACCGATTGGGGGTAATCTGTGTCCCCGAGAATCCACTGCTGGACATAGGCCTCTCCAGTTGTTCGCCACTTAGGTAAACATCTGGAGGAAACCCATAATCGCCACGCTGGGCAGGCGGGTTGGCGATCGCAGGGCGTAGCTTATCGCTCCGGTGACGCTGCTGCCCGTCACCGGTCTGTGGTATTTAGCTACGCCTTCAAACGTGATGGTTATACAGCCACCAGTCGGTTGCCAGCGCCTTGTTTGTTGTTCAGCAGGATGCACCACGGGCAGGTGAGGTTGGCTTGGAGCGAAAAGGTGAGAGGCCGCTCCCATACACCCCATTGGTAAATGTATCCGATATGTTACGTAAAAGGCCATTTGTACCTACCACATTTAGCAAATAAATGATTCTTGATTCTTGAATAACAGAAGTTTATCGAATGAATATTATCTGTTATTCAACAGTCTTTTTGTTCATCAAAGATGCTGTTATTTCTGTTTAAGTATAAGTGTATACCGAATGATAAGTAACCCTTGTCCAGTACAATTAACAAATAGGTTTCTGTTTTTGACTGAGAGAAAGAAGTTTTTAATATTTTATTGATCATCTTCCGTAAAGCATTGATAAGCTATATGCATAAATTTATTTGATAAAATACATCATAGTACTTAGTCATATACCTAGTCCACTGCTGGACATAGGCCTCTCCAGTTGTTCGCCACTTTAAGCAAACATCTGGAGGATAATCACTAATCGCCACGCTTGTTAGGCGGGTTGGCGATCGCAGGGCGTAAGTACCGCTGCTGCCCGTCATCGGTCTGTGGTATTTAGCTACGCCTTCAATTGTGATGGTTATACCGCCACTAGTCGGTTGCCAGCGCCTCGTTCGTTATTCAGCAGGATGCACCACGGGCAGGTGAGGGTGACTTAGAGCTAAAAGATGAGGGGCCTCTCCCTTATCCGATTGTGTGGCATTATTTTGGGTTATTACCCTTGGGACCCTATATACTTTTTTTTGTGTCAAAGTTCATTAACTATAATTTTAATTTCTGAACACGGGCATTAAAAAAACAATGGTTTAAGCAGTAGGTAATTAAGTAATTCTTATGTGACAGAAGGACGCCTATGAATTTTAAATGGAAGTTTATGTTATTCTGAAGTGTTCTGTAGTCATTAAAACATGACAAGGACGATATTTTAATTAACAACGGGGCGACAATTGTCAATGTTGGGAGACAATATAATTTCATAGGTTAATTCTATGGGTTAATTAAATAAATATCAAACCACTTCAGGTACAGACGGCGACTCGGCAACCCTAAAACTCGAAAAATCAACCCATTTTGATAAATTCTTGTTTTTTTATACTACAACCCTCCTCCAGATCGAGTTTCTGTCGGTGAGTAGGGTTTCCGAACCTCTTGGGGGGTTAGGGTTGGGCCGGCATGGTGACCAACTGACAGGTAACTGACCAGTTACTTGCCAGTTGTCATAGCGACTTGGGCTTCTCTTTCGCTTTCCATCAGGCGTAGGGAAGCCATTATGTCGAGCTACTATAAAAAAACCGGCCAAGTGCGAGTCG
>CM062105.1:1603159-1632801 GCA_031163375.1 Conogethes punctiferalis | reverse complement strand
AATATTTCACATTTTACTGATCAGTGATTAGATAAAAGTTATCAAGCTATTGTTTGCTTTGTTGTCATAATGCCCCGCAGCGGTAGAAAATATTATCTTGATATTTTATTATGTAATAATGTCATAATTTTATCTAAATCTCTTTACGAGTATTAAAAACATACTTAACGTCAAATTGTTTTCATTTAATAAATGCATAATTAATGCTTGTTCATGATCGCAATTTTAAAAGAAAAAGTTAAGGCAGGTAATTGAATTTCTCGCAAACTTTTTTATTTAATAAAAAAACTATCACTACATTACTCTGATCCCAAAGTAGGTAAGTAGCTTAAGCACTTATGTTATGGGTAGGTACCAGAAAAACGAAGGTACCACAAATACATACCTACCCTATTATACTACACACGCATACACAGAACAAACACAAAATGTTAGTCACACGAACGTCCGTCCCGGGTGGGCATCGAACCCACAACCCTTATTTTATTTGAGAAGTTATAAAATGAGCTATGTTGAATTACAGAATTGTTTTAATTTTTAAATTACGTAGACATTGAAAAATTTTTGTTTTAGAAAAAAAAATCGGAATTCTTGGTCAGCTGTCGTCTTTCCTGAGCGTTACAACTTGGAAATATTTAAGGCTAGAGTGAATAGGCTTTATCTAAGTAAGCATGCTCCACCCTAGACCACATCTTCACTCACATCAGGTATATGCTATGTTAGAATTAAATAAAAAAACAAAATTAACCTTCCGATGTTCAAGGCGAGAGTACCTAAACCGGTTTTTGCTGGGTGAGCGCGTTCCATCGTAGACTACGATATCGCTTACCATCAGGCGAATCGCAGTCAAGCGCAAACTCATTTAGAATTAAAAAAAAAATGAAAAATACATGCCGACAAAAAAAAATTATCCCACCTTCCAAGTGCCCAATCCCAGCACAGGGCATGTGTATCCGTTGTTCAACTTCAGCACAGGAACAGCGGCCATTTTGAATTATTTTTTTCAAACTTTTTTTTTATTAAAAAATACCGGTTATTTTTCGCGTGCGTCCTTCCGCGTCGCGATTGTTACTCCGACTGACCGAGTAGCCGAGTTGAGGGTTATTTTTGTATCGGCTTGTAATGTGAGCCAGGGCTGCCACTAGTGCTAGCTATTCAGATATGTTATCAGTGACAAATTCATCGGATTTTTCCTAAATGTGTAAGACGTAGGTCGAACTACGGCTTTTTCCCGCAAGCGGTAACCCGCGAAGCCGCAAAACCGCTTGAGATGCATCACGGTTTAAAACCGCAAATATAAGTTCTATGTAAGTACTACAATAGGCTGATGATGATGATGAGGGGATGTAAGGGAGCGGCCTCTCATCTTTTCGCTCCAAGCCAACCTCACCTGCCCGCGGTGCATCCTGCCGAATAACAAACGAGGCGCTGGCAACCGACTGGTGGCGGTATAACCATCACAATTGAAGGCGTAGCTAAATACTAAAGACCGGTGACGGGCAGCATCGTCACCGGAGCAAGAAGCTACGCCCTGCGATCGCCAACCCGCCTGCCCAGCGTGGCGATTATGGGTATATCCTCCAGATGTTTGCTCTAAGTGGCGAACAACTGGAGAGGCCTATGTCCAGCAGTGGACTGTAATAGGCTGATGATGATGATGATGATGACTACGGCTAAACCGCCGCAGATATTAAACGCCAAACTTTGTGAGTAAAGGGAACTAAACTAATGGAAACGGTTTAACTGACGGTTCTCGATGGGCTAAACCGTAGTCCGGTCTAAGCCTAAAAGTTGGGAGGTAAGGGAGCGACTCAACATCTTTTCGCTCCAAGCCACCCTCACCTGCCCGTGGTGTATCCTGCCGAACAACAAACGAGGCTCTGGCAACCGACTGGCGGTATAACTATCAAAATTGAAGGCGCAGCTGAATACCACAGGCGGATGACGGGCAGCAGCGTCACTGGAGCGAGAAGCTACGCCCTGCGATACCCAACCCGCCTGCCCAGCGTGGCGATTATGGGTAAAGCCTCTAGTTCACTGGTTCATAACCAGTGGTCCGCGGACCACTGGTGGTCCCTGGAAGCATTCCCAGTGGTCCACGAAGCCATCCTATATAGATAGATAAGAACAACCTTGCATTTATTGATAATGTATATTACTCGTACTTCAAAACTAATAGGTAAACCAACTAGACCAAGTGGTTCTTAACAAGACAGAAATTTTGACAAATGGTCCCTGATGTCTAAAAGGTTAAGAACCACTGGTTAAGGTTAAGAATAAACTAGAGTCTAGTTGTTTGCCCAAAGTGGCGAACAACTGGAGAAGCTTACGTCCAGCTGTGGACGGCGATAGATTGATAATGATGGCATTTGTCACCACGCTTGGCAAGTAGGTTGGTGATCGCAATAGGTTTTATTTGTACCCAGGTAAACGCTGCTACCAGTTTCCTGATATTCCCTTAATTGTTTTCTACGATTCCCGCGGGATGAGATGACATAGGACTTTTCGACATAGGACCACTCGGGCTGGCATGCGTTGTCACTGTTTCACGGTAGATAATATTCCTTCGCGCACTAAAATGTTTGGTAACTCCTACTTGTGCCGTACCATTAAAAAGTGGAACTCTTTGCCAGCACACGTGTTCCCGCCTTCTTATTGTATGGGATCCTTTAAGCGAAGCGTGAAGAAGCATCTTGCAGGCCAGTATGGCTGTGATGACTGACTGGAAACCATGGTTTCCCTCCCGTTGTCAGAGCGGCTTGGGCTTCCTTTCCTGCTTTCCATCAGGCGGAGGGAAGCCACTATACTGAGCCATTATAAAAAAAAAACAAAAATGAGATCGTCCTATTCTTAATTCGGAAACGACTCGGACGACATAAGGATTACCTACATTGTAATTCTAAACAACACTTGGTCACTGTTTTAACAAGGAAATTGTTTTTTTACATAGCTATTTATTATTATTAATTATCTCTTGTCCTTTTTCAATTTATTTCTTAAGTTACAAACCAATTAGTTTGTAATTTGAATATTTTATTACCTATTAGCAAACGCCAAACAATAAAAAAGCAAGGAGTAATAAAATAAAATACTGATTTTGTTAAAACACTTGTGAGTAGATAATTTAGCTTGTTATAACAATTTTTATAAAATACTAGCTGTGTCGGCGGCGTCGCACGCGTGGAAATCGGGTTTAAAAAATGACGGACTTTCATAAAATGCTATCTACATTTTAAGTTGGACCTCTAGCAATACATTGATGAAAACCGCATTTAATTCTATGCAGTAGTTTTCGCGTGAGGTGCGATCAAACATACAGATAAAAAATTCTCCCGTTTTCCCAACACTTCCCGTCACTGCTCTGCTCCTATTGATTGTAGCGTGATGAAAAGTATACTATAACCTGCCCAGGAGTATGAAGAATAATCGTACCAAGCTTTGTTAAAATCCGTCCAGTAGTTTTTTTTTCTATAACGAACATACAGACAGACAAAAATTTTACTGATTGCATTTTTGGCATCAGTATCGATCGCTAATCACCCTCTAATAGTTATTTTGAAAATATATCGCTTATCTAAAATACCCGAAGCGAAGCGATTGGTTAACACCCGAAGCGGGCGGTTTGGTTACTTGTGCAATAAAGAGTTTTTATCTAACGTGTGGTTTCCAAAATAAACGAAATAAATTGGGTCGCCAACCCTGCCTCTGTGATGTAACATGTAATGTATGATAGCGGGTTTGTAATTTAAGTTTAGTATCCGGGCGACCTTCAAATTCGATCGTTCTGTTATCACAAATTAAATGATTGTTTTAGTACGATCGCAAACATTGCGCATCTAATCTCGACGACGTATGATGAGCACTTCATCATCATCATCATCAGCCCGTGTCAGTCCACTGCTGGACATAGGCCTCTCCTAATGTTCGTTAATACTACAAGAGAGGTAGGGCATAGCGAATCTTCGCTCGAATTGAGCCGCCCGTCGGGGGAAGGACCTCCACCCTATAGAATACCGCAGTCAAATGACCTCTGGGTCGTGTTTCTGCCGGTGAGTAGGGTTTCCGGAGCTCGTGGGGGGTTAGGGTTGGGCCGGCATGGCGGTGGCAACTGACAAGTGACTGACAGTTACTTGCCCGTTGTCACAGCGACTTGGGCTTCTCTTTCGCTTTCCATCAGGCGTAGGGAAGCCATTATGTCGAGCCACTATAAAAAAAAAAAAAACTTAGGTCGATTTTGGGCTTCTCGCATCCAGCACTTGCCAGCCGTCCTGCGCAAATCGTCACTCCACCTGGCCTGAGGGCGTCCTACATTACGTTTGCCGACCCGCGGTCACCACTCCAGAACTCGTTTACCCCAACGGTTATCGGTTCTGCGGCTGATGTGGCCAGCCCACTGCCACTTTAGCTTACTAATCCGATGAGCTATGTCGGTGACTTTGGTTCTCTGTCGGATCACCTCTTTTCGGATCCGATCCCGCAGAGAGACGCCGAGCATAGCCCTTTCATAGGCCTCTCTATGTCTAGCAGTGGACTATCATGGGCTGATGATGATGATGATGATGATGATGATGAACTCTCGGTAGTCAAGTGGCACCATAAAACGGGATAGTTTCTAAATCAGTGACTAGAAAAACACCGTACTTAATGATTGTAAGCTTTCAAGTGCGTGTAAATCTAATCACAAACTTATTAACTTAGTGATTTTACATGTCATAGGATCCATTCAATTGACAATGTTTTTTTTTATCATAACATCCTAAGTAGGTACTATAATTATTATAAATGCGCAAGTTTGTTTGGATATCTACACTAATATTATAAAGAGGAAAACTTTGTTTGTTTGGTTGTAATGAATAGGCTCAAAAACTACTGGACCGTTTTTAAAAATTCTTTCACCATTCGAAAGCTACATTATCCACGAGTAACATAGGCACAATTTTATTTTGGAAAAAAAAACTTTACGCGGACGAAGTCGCGGGCGGAAAGCTAGTATAAAATAAAATGGATTTTTGTTGTAACGAAACAGTTGTAATGAAACTTCACATTCACATATTATAGGTAAGTATTGCTGTATGTGTTGTGTGACCTCTGCCCTCTGAGCCAAGGGTTGTGGGTTCGATTCCCGCACAGTACAAACATTTGTGTTCATGAACATGTCTGTTTGTATTGGTCTGGGTGTTTTCTATCTATAATATGTAGGTATTTATTTACAAAAAAAATGTATCTAAGTAAGTTTATCAGTTGTCTAGTACCCATAGTAGGTACAAGCTTCGGCTTAGTTTGGGGCTAGGTGGCGCTGTGTGGCCCAGCGTGGCATGTCTTGGGTTATTTATTTATTTATGTATAGGTAGGCTATAATTTACATGCATTATCATTTCATACATCACCGCTGCAAGAATGTAAGGGAGCGACCAATTTGGCGCTGGCAACCGACTGGTGGCGGTATAACCATCAGAATTGAGGGCGTAGCTAAATACCACAGACCGATGACGGGCAGCAGCGTCACCGGAGCGAGAAGCTACGCGCTGCGATCGCCAACCCGTCTGCCCAGCGCTGCAGCGTGGCGATTATGGGTATATCCTCCGGATGTTTGCCCAAAGTGGCGAACAACTGGAGAGGTGTGTCCAGCAGTGGACTGTGAAAGGCTGATGATTATGATAGATTGATATGAAAAATTATGGATATCTATTTAGGTATGTGCATGAAATATTTTTCAATGTAGGTAAATTATCTGTAAATAGGTATCTCTTGTTGAATAAAATATTACAATTTCTTATATAATTATGTAGATAAATACTAAAATCGCAAATTTGTGATTTAATTTGACTATTTTGTGATTTAATTTACTCTATTTTTATTAGTTAAGGTATGACACCAATGTGTTAAATAGTTCGAAGGCGTTCAGAAATACATAAGTAGGTATATTGATTTGTATCAAATAAAGCTTTATCATAATCGTGAATAAGATCTTAAAGAAAGAAAGGAATAAAAGAACTTTATTGTTTAATTATTCGCTATATTACATCTGCCGGATAAATAACAACCCTGGATTATTTAAACAAATGATACGAACGCGCTTATCAATGCACCATAGAATACTTCAATTTTATCATTAAACATGAACGAACTAAACAATTCTTTGTTGAATGTCAATTGGCCTTGTACCGGCCATTTCAATCTGTCATTCTGTCCCGTGAATAAAATACGATGGAACTACACAAAGTGGGGTGAATCATAAAGAAAATTGCTTTCAAAATAGAACAGGGGCGAAGGGTTCCGTACTTACTTAGTAAAAAAAAATTGTAGCAACTCATCTATCAACATCAGCCTATTTCAGTCCACTGCTGGACATAGGCCTCGCCAGCTGTTCGCCACTTAGGACAAACATCTGGAGGATATACCCATAATCGCCACGCTATACAGACGGGTTCGCGATGACAGGGCGTAGCTCTTCGCTCCGGTAACGCTGCTGACCGTCATCGGCCTGTGGTATTTAGCTACGCCTTCAATCGTGATGGTTATACCGCCACCAGTCGGTTGCCATCGCCTCGTTAGTTAATCGGCAGGATGCGCCACGGGCAGGTGAGGTTATCATCGAGCGAAATGATGATAGGCCGCTCCCTTACATCCCGACAAATGTATGGCGTTGCATTTATCTATAAATTTTGTTTGCTGATTCATTATCGCTTATTATAAGCGATAGAGAAGGCCAATTCGCCATGGCAACGGGCAATTAACCTGCTAACCCAGTTTCTTATCGGTTGCCACCGCCATGCCGACGGTGACTCATCTTCCGTCTAATGGGTACCATATCATAGAAGAGAGGATAAGCAATGAATTATTCCATTTGGAACAATAGTATTTATTTATTTATTTATTTAATCTTTATTGCACAGTAAAGTAGTGTACAAAAGGCGGACTTAATGCCACATAGGCATTCTCTACCAGTCAACGATTGGGCTAAGCAGAAACTAGCAATAGGGTTGTGTGCCAAAAAAGTTTGTTTGAAAAACAAAATTGAAAAATTAATATAATAGAACAACAATAAATATTAAAGAATACAATATAATAACTCAAGACATGCCACGTTGAATCACACAGCGTTAAGAGAGGTAGGGCATAGCGAATCTTCGCTCGAATTGAGCCGCCCGTCCGGGGAAGGACCTCCACCCTATAGAATACCGCAGCCAAATGACCTCCAGGTCGTGTTTCTGTCGGTAAGTAGGGTTTCCGGAGCTCGTGGGGGGTTAGGGTTGGGCCGGCAGGGCAGTGGCAACTGACAGGTAGCTGACCAGTTACTTGCCAGTTGTCACAGCTACTTGGGCTTCTCTTTCGCTTTCCATCAGCGTTGGGAAGGCATTATGTCGAGCTACTATAAAAAAAAAGTTAAACACTGCTGCCGGTTTCCTGATATAATATTCCTACGTTATTTTCTACGGCTCCCGCGGGATGAGATGGGGCGGTCTTATTCTAAGTCCCGAAACCATATGTAAGATAAATAAATAAATAACCCAAGACATGCCACGCTGGGCCACACAGCGCCTTTAGCCCCAAACTAAGCCGAAGCTTGCACTATGGGTACTAGACAACTGATAAACTTACTGACGATACATTTTTTTTTGTAAATAAATACATTTTATACATAGAAAACACCCAGACCAATACAAACAGACATGTTTGTATGTTTGTATTGTTTATTTTGTTTGACCACACAAATGTTTGTAATGTGTGGGGATCGAACCCACGACCCTTGGCTCAGAAGGCATAGGTCACTACCAATTGAGCTACCGAGCCAGTCATTATATTACATAGGTATCACAAATAGGTACTTAAGTAGGTAGGTACTTTCATATGATCAAAGTTTATCGAATGAATGTTATCTGTTATTCAACAGTCTTTTTGTTCATCAAAGATGCTGTTAATTCTGTTAAGTAAGTAAGTATATACCCAATGATAACCCTTGTCCTGTTGTACAATTAACAAATAGGTTTCCGTTTATGACTGAAAGTTCATTATCTAACTATAATTTTAATTTCTGAACACGGGCATTTAAAAAACAATGGTTTAAGCAGTAATTAAGTAATTCTTATGTGACAGAAGGACGCATATGAATTTTAAATGGAAGTTTATGTTATTCTGAAGTGTTCTGTAGTCATTAAAACATGACAAGGACGATATTTTAATTATCAACGGTGGGGCGACTATTGTCAATGTTGGGAGACAATATAATTTCATAGGTTAATTCTGTGGGTTAATTAAATAAATATCAAACCACTTCAGGTACAGACGGCGACTCAGCAACCCTAAAACTCGAAAAATCAACCCATTTTGATAAATTCTTGTTTTTTTATACTACAACCCACCTCCAGGTCGTGTTTCTGCCGGTGAGTAGGGTTTCCGAAGCTGTTGAAAAATGAAAATGAAAAATATCTTTATTCAAGTAGGCTCATGACGAGCACTTATGAATCGTCAAATAATGCAAGTACAAACAATGAATCTACCACCGGATTCGGAAGGTCGTTTTCTACCGAGAAGAACCGGCAGAAACTTGATAGTTACTCTTTTTCATCGCCAATAGGAGTGTTGACTAAGAATCTGCAATCCAAGGAATGTTGTCATTCAAAAAGTCCTCTACTTTATAGTAAGCCCCTTTCATTAGTAATGATTTTGGATAATATGCTTTAAATTTATGAGTTGGGGGGTTAGGGTTGGGCCGGCAAGGCGGTGGCAACTGACAGGTTGTCACAGCGACTTGGGCTTCTCTTTCGCTTTCCATCAGGCGGAAGCCATTATGTCAAGCTACTTTTAAAAAATTGGGTAAAACTGTTGAAAGAGACTTTGTTTTATTATAGGTACTTAGTGATACTTAAAATATTTTTACTTTTACCACGTGTCGGCAAACGTAATGTAGGACGCTCTCAGGCCAGGTGGAGTGACGATTTGCGCAGGACGGCTGGCAAGTGCTGGATGCGAGAGGCCCGGGACCGATCAAAGTGGCGAGCATTGGGTGACGCGAATACCTATGTCCAGCAGTGGATTTTTTTTTATAGTAGCTCGACATAATTGCTTCCCTACGCCTGATGGAAAGCGAAAGAGAAGCCGAAGTCGCTGTGACAACTGGCAAGTAACTGGTTAGTTACCTGTCAGTTGCCACTGCCATGCCGTCCCAACCCTAACCTCTCACGAGCTCCGGAGACCCTACTCACCAGCAGAAACACGACCCGGAGGTCATTTGGCTGCGGTATTCTATAGGGTGGAGGTCCTTCCCCGGACGGGCAGCTCAATTCGAGCGAAGATTCGCTATGCCCTACCTCTCTTAAGGACTGATACGGGCTGATGATGATGATGAGTATGCACGTACGGTACCTGAAAAGAGGTGATGAGTCAATGATTGGACACTAAAACTGACGCTATGCCGTCACTAGACATCGAATCCGTAACCATTTGGGAGTTTTCCTCTGGCGTTAAACTGTTGTGTCATCGCTTACGGAAGTCATACTAATAAATCAAATTGTGTGGAAAATTATGGAAGACCTTGGTCGGACTTATAGCGTTACAAATGTAATTTTTGTTTTACAGAGGAATCCTACAAGACTTGTAAAGATACTCGGACGATTGGTTCGAGTGATTTCCGAATTTAAATAAATAAAAAATAAATAAATTTGATTATCAGACAACATCAAATACATTGCTCCGTTCCCAAAGTAAGTAGCTAAAGCACTTGTGTTATGGGTATCAGAACAACGAAGGTACCACAAATATATACCTACCTACTTAGATACAAATCAAGGGCGTAGCTACCGTCGTATCTGCCGTATCGATTAGACGGGGATACCTGCCTACTGAACCAAGGGTCGTGGGTTCGATCCCCACCCGGGATAAACATTCGTGTGATGAACATTTTTGTGTCTGTTCCGTGTCTGGGTGTTTATATTTGTATTTAAGTATATATGGTATGGTACCTTCATTTGATTGTTCTGATATCTATATCACAAGTGCTTAAAAGCTACTTACTTTGGGTTGGTTTAATATGTGATACTTTAAGGAAAGGTAGGGCATAGCGAATCTTCGCTCGAATTGAGCCGCCCGTCCGGGGAAGGACCTCCACCCTATAGAATACCGCAGTCAAATGACCTCTGGGTCGTGTTTCTGCCGGTGAGTAGGGTTTCCGGAGCTCGTGGGGGGTTAGGGTTGGGCCGGCATGGCGGTGGCAACTGACAGGTGACCAGTTACTTGCCCGTTGTCACAGCGACTTGGGCCTCTCTTTCGCTTTCCATCAGGCGTAGGGAAGCCATTATGTCGAGCCACTATAAAAAAAAAACTTATTGCTGATATTTACCTTGTGTCTAGCAGTTTAGCCTACTGCGGTCACCAACCGTTGCCGCATTCACCCTGTTCATACCCGCAGACGGCACACTTTTTGTGCGATAGAGTCTGCGTCTGAGACATTTAAAAAGAGCGTCTAGGTCTGCCGACAGTATATATCGAAGATGTGCGTCGTGTGCGTTGAGTCAGTGAAATATCCGCGACAGATTTTTGCGCGTCGTGTGCGTTACTGCATATAAATGAAAAAAGTGCGTCACGGATAGTCTGCCGTCTGCGCTTGCCCTAAGAAACAACAGTTGTTACTCATCTATCTAAATATGTCGATGAACAACACGTGTAGTCGTCAGAGCTGACTTTGTTGTGTCATGATGAACACACAAAATATGCATTTTGGGGACTTGTTGTGAAATGTAAGTTAAATAAACCTTTAGGCATTGATTTAGATCAGGGTTTCTTAACCTTTTTGCAGTCACGGACCACTTTCACAATTTAAACTAATTTCACGGACCCCAGCCATAAATATTTTTGGAAATAAAAAAAGTCTTAAATAAATATGTTTAGACTGACTGATCTACTGCGGACCCCTGACAGTGACACACATGCTACGGACCCCTAAGGGGTCCATGGACCCCACGTTAAGAAACCCTGATTTAGATGATATAGATAAGGAGACTGGGTCAATCACATCATCATCATCAGCCTATTGTAGTCCCCTGTTGAACATAGGCCTTTCCAGTTGTGTAAGTGGAAAAATGTGCGTCCTCTAACTTCTACTTAAAATGAAAGAACGATAAAACTAAAAAAAATATATGACTTACATTATAATAATAATAATAAGTTTATTTCCTTAAAACACATAATTACATAATATGATTTTAGCAATGGGCCCCAAACTAGGGAGACCCTGTATCTTGGGGACCCAAGCACGGAAGGAATTTGTCACTTAAGTAGGTAGGTTGTCTCGCAAACTACAACGAAAATTGGTTTGAAAGAGATCTAGAAAGTCATCAATGTCATCATCATCAGCCTATTGCAGTCCACTGCTGGAGATAGGCCTCTCCAGTTGTTCGCTACTTAGGGCAAACATCTGAAGGATATGCCCATAATCGCCACGCTGGACAGGCGGGTTCGCGATTGCAGGGCGTAGCTTCTAGCTCCGGTGACGCTGCTGCCCGTCATCGGTCTGTGATAATTAGGTACGCTGTTATACCGCCACCTGGTAGCTGCCATCGTGCATCCTGCTGGACAACAAACGAGGCGCTGGCAACCGACTGGTGGCGGTAAAACCATCACAATTGAAGGCTTAGCTAAATACCGCAGGAGCTTCACCCGAGCGAGGGGGCTGCGCCCTGCGACCGCCAACCCCTCTCCCCAGCGTGGCGATTATGGGTAAAGTCCATATGTTTGTCCAATGTGGCGAACAACTGGAGAGGCCTATGTGTTTGTTTCGTTTCCTGTAAGTTTGCTTGTTTGCTACTCGTTTGTAATTTGTGTGCCAGTTTAAATGTGGATAAATTCTTTTATCCATATATCTAGGCTGATGATCATGATTATATCTATCACCAATATTCACGCGAGCTACATCTGTAATTACTAAAATTACTATAACACAGTAAGTATTCTGTAAAAAACCTGCGCAACCATTATTACACCAATGTTCTCACTTTTCTATATTTTTTAACAATTTCACATTTGTGTGCTGAAAAAGATCACGGGGCCATAGCTCAAAGTGCATTTCGGTACTAGAAAACAATACAGGGCTGCCAAAATCAAATACCCACTATTCGTTTAAAGACAATTATGAACTTATCATAGAGGTCTGGTTTGTTTGATAACCATGTTAAATAGGTATTGCGTTTATGTAAATGCGGCTGGCAAGTGGATGCAAGAAGCCCAGGATGGATCAAAGTGGCAAACATTGGGAAAGGCCTATGTCCAGCTGTGGGCTGATGATAGTGATGATTATTTAATTAGTTTCATAACAATATAGGTATTTTATTACGACACTAATAGTGTGGTATACTTAACTAGTGGTATTTATAGGATTTATACTCTTACTTTCAAAATGGGCTTTTTCTATCCACACTGCACAAATTTTTGTTGTGATTTCTGAAATAGGTAAAATTGAAATAGATTCTTTCTGGTAATCATGAAATAACATGCACATCCAAACATAGACAAATAGCCTATTTGAATTATAACCATATCGAAAGGTAGGTACAAGTTTTATAAAAGGGTACCTACCTACACCACGTACATGAAAGTTAATAAATAATAAATAAATAACCCAAGACATGCCACGCTGGGCCACACAGCGCCACCTAGCCCCAAACTAAGCCGAAGCTTGTACTATGGGTACTAGACAACTGATAAACTTACTTAGATACTTTTTTTTTTTGTAAATAAATACATATTATACATAGAAAACATCCAGACCAATACAAACAGACTTGTTCATGAACACAACTGTTTGTACTGTGCGGGAATCGAACCCACGACCCTTGGCTCAGAGGGCAGAGCTCAGTACCAAATGAGCCACCGAGCCTGTCAAAGGTTTTATAGAAAGGTACCTACACGTACCTACAAGAAAGGTATAGAAAGGTACACGGACAAAATTTTCCAATTAAACTCTCAAAAATGACTTTCCTGATCAATTTTACTATTTCATCATGAGCTGTGATATCTCAAACAGGGATGTTAATTCCTTATGGCAACCATGAAGTATCACGCAAAATGAAACATTACTTTTGGACCATACGACCGCTTACCATCAGGTGGAGTGAGATCATCCTGAACACTCTTTTTATAAAAAAACAAATTCCTTACATGTTTTTACGTGCTAACCCTAGGTACGGAGAGCATTTTAACGCAACATTCACTAACCCTGTAATATGTGAAACGGTTAAAAACACAAGTCTGTTTTTTTCAAAGTACTTTGTACTTTGAGAATCGAGGCGGGCCGTCCGTTTTTTTTTTTTAATAAAAGTATTTGAACAAAATGGCGCCGGCTGTGCCTGTCATCACTCTGAACACCGGGTACACTTGCCCTGTCCTTGGGTTGGGGACGTGGAAGTAAGTTATTTGCATCATCATCAGCCTATTGAAGCCCGCTGCTGGACGTAGATCTCCGGTTGTTCGCCACTTTGGACAAACACCTACTTAGAGGATCTACCCATAACCGCCACACTGGCAGGCGGTTTGGCAGTTCTCGCTCCGGTGACGCTGCTGCCCCGTCTTCGGCCGGTGGTATTTAGCTACGCCTTCAATCGTGATGAATAAGCCGCCACCAGTCAGATGCCAGAGCCTCGCCTGTTATTCGGCAGGAAGCACCACGGGCCTTACCTACATCGCGAAATAGTGTAGATAATGCTGCCTTGCGTAGGTGGTCCAAAGTCAATTCTTTTGGTGTGCAATAACGAGTAGGTACCGTTTCTTTTAGTGGCTTCCCTTCGCCTGATGGAAAGCGAAAGAGAAGCCCAAGTCGCAGTGACAACGGGCAAGTAACTGGTCAGTCACCTGTCAGTTGCCACCGCCATGCCGGCCCAACCCTAACCCCCCACAAGCTCGGAAACCCTACTCACCGGCTGGAACACGACCCGGAGGTCATTTGGCTGCGGCATTCTATAAGGCGAAGGTCCTTCCCCGGACGGGCAGCTCAATTCGAGCGAATTCGCTATGCCCTACATCTCTTAAACCTATCTATCTATCTATGTTTGCGCAGGACAGCTGGCAAGTGCTGGATACGAAGAGCTCAGAATCGATCAAAGTGGCGAACATTCATTATTTTTTCATTCATTATCAGCTTATTCTCTACACTTGTTTACCACTAAGAGCGAACATGGAGGTTATGTACCCATAATCCCCACGCAGGGCAGGCGGATTGGCGACCGCAGGGCATTGCTTCTCGCTCCAGTGACGCTGCCGCTCGTCATCTGTCTGTGGTATTTAGCTACGCCTTCAATTGTGATGGTTATACCGCCACCAGTCGGTTGAACGTAGGTGGCGAACATTGGGAGAGGCTTATGTTCAGCAATGGACTGATAAAGCCTGATGATGATGAAAAATAAATATCAGACAACATCACATACATTGCTCAGATCCCAAAGTGAGGAGCTTAAGCACTTGTGTTATGGGTATCAGAATAACAAAGGGACCACAAATAAATACTTAAATACAAATATAAACACCCAGACACGGAACAAACACAAGTGTTCATCACACGAATGTTTGTTCCGGGTGGGAATCTAACCCACGACCCTTGGTTCAGAAGGCAGGGGTCACTACCAATTGAGCCAGCCGAGATGATGTTGATGATGATCTGTCTTATTTCCCCCAGTCTCGCCCCGGGGAGGTGGAGCAGGCGGTAAAGGATGCTATTGACGTCGGCTACCGCCACATCGACTGCGCGTACTTGTACGAGAACGAACGCGAGGTCGGCGACGCCATACGGGCCAAGATCGAGGATGGAACTGTCAAACGGTATACCTGCTTTTTCACCAATCGGCCCACATCAGTCCACTGCTGGCCATAGGCCTCTCTCAAGGTTCACCACTGTGCTCCATTTTGGACTTCTCGCATCCAGCACTTACCAGCCGTCCTGCGCAAATCGTCACTCCACCTGGCCTGAGGGCGTCCTACGCAACGTTAAGAATAAGAATAAGAATTTATTTATTTGCTAGAATGCGGTACATAATATTACAGGTGACATGTATAATATAGAATTAAACACATTCACTCTTCAGAGCATGCAAATATTATGTCAAGTTGTCAAATGAAATAAATTATTACTTAGATTGAATACATAATTGAAATAAATTGTTACATGTCGAATTAAATTAATTATTAAATTGAGTACATACAAGTGAAATAAATTATTATACGTCAAAATAACTTAATTTTGCCGAGACGCGGTCTCCACTCCAGAACTCGTTTACCCCAACGGTTATCGGTTCTGCGGCTGATGTGGCCAGCCCACTGCCACTTAAGCTTACTAATCCGGTGAGCTTTTTATTCGTCGGGAATGCCGAATGATTACGCGTACAACGGGACACCTGAGTTATGCGGGGCTCATTCGTCTAGCTGAATATCCATTAAACTAGATTGTGGTCCGGGAGTGGACGGAGGTCCCGAAAAAAATTGCAATCGGTGGGTTGGGTATCGTAGGGCGTAGCTCCTCGCTTCGGTGACTGCTATCCTTCATTGACCCGTTACATTTAGCTAGAACTTCAATTGTGATGGTTATACCGCCACCAGTCAGTTGCTAGAGTCTCGTTTGTTATTCGGCAGGACGCACGACTGGCGAGTAAGGCTTGGAACGATAAGCTAGGTCGCTCCCTTACATCCCAAATATTATCATCATGTCTTCAAGAATGCTTCCTTCCAGGGAAGGACCTGTTCATCACCTCCAAATTGTGGAACACCTGCCGGCGCCTGCGGTGGTGGAGCCTACTGCACGGTACACCCTGGACTGCCTCGGGCTGGACTACCTGGATCTGTATCTCATACACTTCCCTCAGTCCTGGAAGGTGAGTATACCAGAGAGAGCGTGAGGCAGCGGGTAAACGCGCCCGCTCTACGCCGCTGCCGGTCCGAACACGCCGGAGGGGCATACAAAGGAGCGAATGCCTTCTGAGCAGCCACGTCCGTTGCATGAGGTCAGCCCAGGGGTACCCCGTAGGTATTTGCCCTCCCCGGACCAGGAGTGCCGGCCACTTGACATCTGCGGCTGGCCAGGGCATGGTTCTTGTATGTCTGGTATGCTTCGGCGTTACCCATGTCCCTGCAACTTGCTGCCCCCTGACTGGGGTTTAGTGGGTATACCCCTCCCATTTTCGGGAGGTGTGAGTCCCACACACCATGTCACCTCCAACCGGAGGTGGCATGACGGTGCTTAATGCATTCCCCTATAGAAAAAAAGGGGGTACCCCGTAGGAGTAGTTGCCTTCCGGTTGCCGGCGGTTTCTCCTCTGCGGCTGGCCAGGGCAAACAGGGATGCAGCCGCATACTTCTGTGATAACGGCTAAACGGTGGAACTCTTTACCGGAGCCCGTGTTCCTCGAAGGATTTAATCTTCAGATTCTCAAGGGGAGAGTGAATCGGTTTTGTTGAGTACGCGCGCACAATCCTAGGCTCCGACATCGCTTAACATCCAGGCTCGGCGCCATTCACTTATAAAAAACTGAATCCCTGCAAGTCGCTGCCCGCTGCCGACACTTGGCATACCCTTGCATGCATTTGCCTTGCCTTGGCATGCCCTGCCATTCTGGGAGGAATGAGTTCCACAAAACACGCTGAACACCCCTCGGGGGCGGCGATATGGAACATCGGCATCAATACTGTGTTTGGAATTGTTAGAAAAGCCTTGTATATGAACTCTGACTTTGACCACGCATATGAATGCTTTTATGAAAAAGCGTATTTTTCTAGTGTTTTTTTCATCTACTTCATTCATGGCTCCGCAGAATACCAGCGCTGCCGCGGGCGCGGCGCACACCTATAAATAAATAAATAACCAAGACATGCCACGCAGGGCCACACAGCGCCACCTAGCCCCAAACTAAGCCCGAAGCTTTGTACTATGGGTACTAGACAACTGCTAAACTTACTTAAATACATTTTTTTTTATGTAAATTAATCCATATATACCTACATAGAAAAACACCAGACCACAGACATGTTTCATGAACACAAATGTTTGTACTGTGCGGGAATCGAAACCTTAACCTATAACGCGCCGTGGTGCATTATGCTGAGGCGGAGCCTATTGGCCCTGCACATTTTACTTACTAATTTACGTAGGTATTAAAATAGCATAATCAATCATAGACGCACAGCAGAAATAATCAAGCGTATAACGCTTTCCCACGTCTGATGAATCTGAAACAAAAGAGAAGCAAAAGCATACTAAATTAACCAGATCTTGCTAATCTTAGGAGGGCGAAGACAAGTGGCCTCGAGACGAGCAGGCCGCATCATACCTGCCGAAAACGACTTCGTGCCCGCCTGGAAGGAGCTGGAGAAGTGGTAGAGAAGGGTCTGGTGCGGAGCTCGGCGTCTCCAACTTCAACAAGAGGCAGCTGGACCAGACTCTTCGCTAACGTCAAAATCGGCCTGCTATGCACCAGGTATGAAGGACGCACCGGCAATCGATAGGCATTGCTTCGTCGTTCGGCGTTCCTCTCGGTTGACAGGTGGTCCACTGCGGTCCGGTGGTGGTCCATTGGCCGTCCACTGGCGGTCCGGTGGTGGGTCCATTGGCCGTCCACTGGTGGTCGACAGGTGGTCCACTGGCGGGTCCTGCTGGTGGTCCATTGGCCGTTCCAATGGTGGTTGACAGGGTGGTCCACTGGCGGTCCCGCTGGTGGTCGACAGGTGGTCCACTGGGCGGTCTGCTGGTGGTCCACTGGCCGTCCAATGGTGATCGACAGGTGGGTCCCTGGCGGTCCGCTGGTGGTCCATTGGCCGTCCAATGGGTGGTTGACAGGTGGTCCACTGGCTGTCCGCTGGTGGTCGACTGGTGGTTGACAGGTGTCCACTGGCGATCCAATAGTGGTCCACGATGTGAACGTCGCGTAGCCAAACGAGTCTCCAACTTCAAGATCTTCCATTTCGCTAATTTCGAGGTTTCCGGAGCTCGTGGGGGGTTAGGGTTGGGCGGCATGGCGGTGGCAACTGACCAGTTACTTGCCCGTTGTCACAGCGACTTGGCTTCTCTTTCGTTTTCCATCAGGCGTAGGGAAACCACTATGTCGAGACACTATAAAAAAAAATCTGTTTCCCCAGTTCGAAGTACACCCATACCTGAACAACCAAAAACTGATCGACTACTCCCCGAGGGCTTGGCATGGCAGTGACGGCCTTACTCGCCGCTAGGTTCTCCCGACCGGCCCGATGGGCGAAGCGCCGGGTGAGCCAACCTAATGGATGACCCGAGGCTGAAGACCATCGCGGACAAGTACCGGAAGAGCGTGCCCCAGGTTCTCATCAGGTGAGGACATCCACTATTTTCAGAGTTCCAAGGATAAGAAGGATCATGAAAATATCATGGACGGATAGAGTGTCTAATGAGAGGGTACTGCAGTTGGTTGGAAAGAGGTGGAGTTTTGTACACCATTGAGAGGCGGAAACTACTTTACTTTGGCCATGTAATGCGAAATGAGAAGTACAATCTGCTCCAGCTCATAATGCAGGGCAAAATCCAGGGTAAACGACCACCAGGAAGAAGACGTACTCATGGCTCAGAATCTCCGGGCTTGGTTCAATCTGAGTACGAGATCCTTGTTTCCGTGCCCGCTGTTGTCCAAGGGTCAGAGTGGCCCTAATGATAGCCGACCTCCGGTATGGAGATGCACTCCAAGAAGAGAAGAAGGCTAAGAATGGAACCCTGTTACTATGACTTCACTGTGTATCCGTCTGTTAGTCCGTCGGTGTATCTGTTCATCATCATCATCATCCTATTGCAGTCGCTGGATATAGGCCTCTCCAGGTGTTCGCCACTTATGGCAAATATCTGGAGGTTATACCCTTATCGCAACTTGGTGCAGGCGGGTTTGGTAATCGCAGGCGTAGCTTCTGGCTCCGGTGACCCTTGCTGCCCGTCATCGGCCTGTGATCATTAGCTACGCCTTCTATCGTGATGGTTTAACCGCCACCAATTGGTTTGCCATAGCCTCGTTTGTTGTTCGGCAGGATGCTCAACGGACAGGTGAAGATGGCTTTAGGCGCTCCCTTCCCTCCCCGGACCAGGAGTGCCGGCCGTTTTTATTATCTTGCGGCTGGCCAGGGCAGGCAGGGAATGTGCCCGTCCCTGCATCTTGCTGCCCACTTTGCGACTCAGGGGGTTTAGAGGGTATTGCCCCCTCTTTGGGACGTGTGAGTCCCCACACACCAAATTGCCGCCTGCCCCCCGGAGACGGCATGAAGGTGCCTAATGCATTCCCCTCTTAAAAAAAAAGGTCGCTCCCTTCCATTCACACATTTAATAGAAGTAACTTTTTTTTTTTTTATTGTGGGCTCGTACATAATGGCCTTCCCTACACCTGATGGAAAGCGATAGAGATGCCCAAGTCGCTGTGACATCGGGCAAGTAACTGGTCAGTTACCTGTCAGTTCGCACCTGCCATGCCGGCCCCAACCCTAACCCCCCACGAGCTCCGGATACCCTTACTCACCGGCAGAAACACCGACTCCAGAGGTCATTTGACTGCGGTATTCTATAGGGTGGAAGGTCCTTCCCGGACGGGCGGCTCAATTCGTTCGAAGATTCGCTATGCCCTACCGTCTCTTAAAATTACTTAGTAATTTTGGTAATATCCTATCACAGATTACGCCATCGACGCGGTCCTGGCCGTGATTACCGAAGTCGGTGGACCAAGGCCCGCATCGCGCACAATTCTGACGTGCTGGACTATCAAGCTGAGACCGGAAGGACCTGCAGCAGATCGCGTCCGCTGGAGTGCAGGGGGACGCCGTTCTGCGATTTGGGAGAGTGAGTTATAGCGGCTAGTTACTGAGAAGACTGAGTAGACCAGAAAGAACCCATTAGAATCGAGTAAGAACAGAGCGTACCCAGTAGACAGAGTAAGCAGAGCGTAGCCAGTAGTTCGATGCTAGACGCATCGACCAAAGCAGACCATGTCCAACGAGTAGACCGAGTAGACAGAGCGTGCCCAGTAGATCGATGTAGACGCAGTAGACCAAATCAGACCGAATAACGAGTAGACCGAGCGATACCAAGTAGACGAGAGGAAGAGGCGTACATATGACGAGTAGGCATTTTTGACCAAAAGCAGACCAAGTCCAACGGATAGACCGAGCAGACGAAGTAGAGCGAGTAGACTGGTATACTTATGTGCGGCTCTGTATGGTAGGCACAGAGAAGACCCAGTAAGCAAATATACTTACTAAGTCGAACCAAGAAAGTTCAGTAGATCAAAAATAGATGGGTAAATTCAGTAGACAAGTAGAAGATAGTAACGAGTATTAAGAAGACTACTTATAACTTCAAGGGAACGAAACTTTATTTCAACTTGATGCTTCTACAGCATTAATAACTATTCTTCAAGCGTTTGTCTTTTCTAGAGATCCTGCCTTCTTGCGGTACTGGGCCCTAAATTAATAATTGTATATTGTAATTTTATTTTTTTCATAGTAGCTCGACATAATGAGCTTCCCTACGCCATGATGAGTAGCGAAGAGAGTAGCCCAAGACCGCTATGTGACAATGGCAAGTAACTGGACAGTTATCCTGGTCAGTTCGCCACCGCCATGCCGGCCCACCCCCAACCCCTCACGAGCTCCGGAAACCCTACTCACCGACAGGACAAGACCCGGTGGTCATTTGGCCTGCGGTATTCTATAGGGTGGAGGTCCTTCCCGCCGGGACGGGCCTCCAATTTCGAGCGAAGCTATTGCCCTACCTCTCTAAAACTCTCTTTTCTTTCACAGCTCTCACCATCCTGAGTAACAATTTGCCGATGAGTTTTAGACTAAGAAATTATTAAAATTATAATTTGTCGTCAAAGATTTTTTTTTCTACAAAACTTTGGTTTGTAAAATTACTTCGCGAGAATTAAATAATATTGTTAAGTAAAGGTCTCGTTCATTTTTTAACATTTCACAGAGGTAAGTCTCCATGGAACTTCACCCACATAACTTGAGAGGCCTATGTCCAGCGGTGGACTTTGAGACCATGATGATGATGATGGTTAGAGGACCCGCCTGGCTGGAACCACAGTGACTCATCGCAACACCGTTGAAGTGACGTCAGGGATTAGCACCGATTTAGCCACGAATTCTTGCAATCTGGGCTCTTTTAGCGGGGCGTGAGCGGCATCTCAGTGAGCCCCCTTCAGGGTTTTTTCTATTAGGGCCCATCTCTTACCTCTGGACCGACCTCACCAATCTGGTTGAGGGTAGGTCATCCTTGAATTCTACTTTGCATAAAAAACCTGGAAGTGTTGGAGGCATATGTCCAGCAGTGGACGTTTTCCTGTTGGAGGTTTACAATAAAACCTATGTTAGTTTATTTATGGTCTACTAGAAAAAATATATTTGATACGATTTTTTATTTTAGACGCTTGTTGAACTTGTCTGAATTGGTAATACCGATTATTAAATCGCAATAAAACCCCACTACTAGGTTGTTATGACTTCTTGCCCCCCTGGTACCCTTACACCTATGAACATTTTCCCGACTGATGACGATTAGGGGGGCTAGTCTGCCTGAAGGAGTTGTGGCCGAAATTCGGGCAGGTAGGAGAATATTTATTATTATCTACACTATAGCTCTAGTTCTGCCACCGCATTAATGATGCATAAACAATCTAACCAACATTCTTCAAGTCTATAATTTATCTTATACAACATATCTGAAAAATTTCAGTTCATAATTTGTCAAAAACAGCCAAATTTGTGTTCAAAATTTGATTGTTCCTATTATATAAAACAGGTTTTTTATACAATTTCTACATAAACTTTGAAATCCAAACGGTCGTATGTGTAGTAAAAGCTAGCTTAATTATATTTAGTCTGTTTCAACCTGTAAGTGTGTGTGTAACTAAAGATTGCCTACGTCATGGATTATAACTCTTGTGGATTCATTTCCAGTTAATAATTACTAATTAAAAAGTGAAACACCTATTTAAAGATTCAACCCACGTACAATCCGGAACATCTTCAGCAGGCTGATTGGCTGGGATTTCTGGAATAAGCGGCATTAAGTCCGCCTTTTGTACAAATTGTTATGATGCAATAAGATTAAATAAAGTAAATAATATAATTATCCTGCTGTCGGGAAAGTAGGATATTAGGCGCTCAGACGTCCGAGTCAAAACCATCCCGTTTCTAACTTACTAGCTAATTATATAAAGAATCTAGCGATCCGCCCAGCTGTCGGACTAAAAGCGATAAAGTACATTCTGGAAGAACTTACTACCCCCTTTTTTTGCCCTGAGGGGTGGAGTTTTCATAAAATCCGTTTCTTAGCAGATGTAGCACTCTTTATGGAACCCTACTTGCCATAATTTCAAGGTTTCCTAGGTATTATAGTTTCTGAAAATACGTGAATGAGTAAGTAAGTAGTAAGTAATTAGATTTTATAAAGTCGCTTAAACATATACTAATCACATCTCAATGGTCAGCACTGGTTTCTATATGGACTACCTTATCAGCCCTACGGCGGAGGCTGATACCCCCCTCCCTCCCCCCATGTATCCGCACCCTCCAGTTGTACAACAGGTTACCGTACATATTGCTATTTCAAGTCCAAGTATTATTTGGATGGATGTTCGTTACTCTTTCACTCAAAAAGTACTGAACAGGGCGCAAAGTTTCACTCAAAAAGTATCCACCAAAATCGAATAACGATTGGTTCAATTGAACGGATCGCGTACTTTTGCACCATAAATCCCTCTCAGTTGTCCCGTCTACGAATGTGGACTCCCCATTTTTAGGGTTCCTGTAGCCAAAAATGCCACAACGGGACCCTTATAGATTCGTTCATGTTCTGTCTGTCTGTCTGTCCGTCCCGTATGTCACAGCCAGGTTTATTTCGAAACTATAAGAGCTGACGTTTAATGAAATTTGATGCGTAGATGTATTCTGTAAACGCATTATGATTTAAGAATAAAATCCGAAAAAATATCCAAAATGTTTTGGGGATCCCCACACATAGAGCTGAAACTCAAAAATTTTTTTTCATCAAACCTATATCTACGTGAGGGGTATCTATGTGATAGGTATTTCAAAATGATGTTGAGGTTTCTATTAATCATTTTTTTCTAAACTATTAGGTTGCGCGGAGTGAACTCTTCCAAAGTGGTAACATACGTCCCCCCCCCCCCCCCCCGTAACTTCTAAAAATATGGGCATTGAGAATTACTATAAAAACTACTAACGAAAATATGGTTTGAATGAAATCTAGACAGTACTTTTTTTAACGTCATAAATCAAAATACCTAATTTGTTTCATTCAATCAGTGGACGGAAGCCCTACGTGCGCGAGTCCGACTACCACTTGGGCTGGTTTTTTAAAACTACAAAATGTAAACCCGTCGGAGTCTCCCGTAGACCCCTGGACCACTTTGGGAAATGCTAAGCGGTGATGGATTATTTCGTATGTATGTTGTTGCGATTTAAAGGTATATAGAGTCCCCCCTAAAAACATTTCTTGTAAAATGTAGCCAAAGACGAGGGCGAGACCACATTGCCGTGTACACTGTTCAAAAAGTTATCAGATGTCATGAAGGGCAAGCTGACTACAACTCTACACGCCCCCATTATTCTACAATCACAACTTAACAATCATTGCCAAAATATGTGGATGGCGTTCGCATAATAATGAGGGCAATTTTTTTTTCGTTTCACAATGATTCATACGAAAGCTCAACGGCCCATGCCACATATATTTGGCAAAGATGTTATGTTTGTGTCTTGTAGATTCAATTGGGGGCGTGTAAGAGTTGTAGTCCAGCTTGGCCCTATCATGACACTTGTAATAACTTTTTGACAGTGCACGCAATGGTGGTCCTCGCCCAGTCTCCTTGGCTACTATTTTACATGAAAATGTTTTTGGGGGGATTTCCACCTCTTTTTGTAGTGTTGCTTGTTTATTGCATTTTGTCGTTTTCCCATTTGTCGGGATGTCGGGTCCGGATTTTAATCGGAGGTTACAGTGCAGAACAATTATATTATATGGAGCTATTCACACTTGTAGGAATTCGATTTCTTGTCGGGCCCGACAAGAATGTCCGGTGTTTTGCCAGCCCTCGCCCGAAAAAAATATTGCCTCGCCTTTGAATTAAATGGCGCTGATCACCGATGATTGAAACTTGTATAGATTAAAGATAAGTAAATATTAAACGGGTTAACGGGGAAAGATTAAAGTTTATTAATTTTTCGCTTGTTTATATGACCAAAATTTCAGCTTTCTAGACCTTTAGGAACCACCTAAGAATTTTTTGTTTCATGACAAATTGCCACATCCCTTAGACTTTTAGGGGGTAGGAGAGGGTAAATTTTAAACTTTATTATTTTTTCTTTTGTTTGTATACTAATAGCAGCTTACATATACCAAAAATTCAGCTTCATAGAACTTCAGGAAGCACATTACAGAATTTTTTTGTTTCATACAAACTGCCATCCCCCTATTTTAGGGGTTGGGGGGGTACAGTTTCAAACTTTCATAATTTTTCTTTTGTTTGTATACTAATAGTAGCTACATACCAAATTTCAGCTTTCTAAGACTTCAGGAAGTACCAATAATTTTGAATGATCAGTGATGTCAGTCAGTCAGTCAGTCAGTCAGTGACGAAAGCGGAGGTTTTTACATATGTTTATAAAAACCAAAGTATCAAAGCTACGGTATTCAACTTTGTATACGTTTTTAGAGTGTTATACTGATGGCAATCTATCTTCAAATTATTACTATTTAGCATCATTCAAACCCAAGATAATGAGGGGTTAAAAAAAAACGGCGAAACCTTTCCTGAGAAAAAAGATAGGTAGTGCCCTTGCCTTCGCCTTGGCTCGTCCTTGGCAGAGGGCACGACCGTGCCCTCAGATTACATATCCGCTACAGTCCTCTATCGCCGAAAAATCCCGGTCAGGAGAATACTTTTATGATACATTGTACCTTGCTGCCGTACTATGTCCACACCAGCCCATGGGGTACCCAGCACCCTCACAACTACAACTTACCCCCAGCAGTACCCGCAGCAACCCCCACAGTACCCTCAACACATCACATGTGTCGTAAGTCATCATCATCATCATCATCAGGCCTATCGCAGTCCACGCCTGGACATAGGCCCCTTCCAGTTGTTTCGCCACTTAGGGCAAACATCTGAGGAGTAATCATAAAGCCACACTGGGGCATGCGGGGTTGGCGATCGCATGTACGTAGCTCTTCTCTCCGCTGATCGCTACTGTCCTGTAGTTACGCCCCATGAACTCTTTTTTTAGTAGCTCGCATAATGGGCTTCCTACGCCTGATGGAAAGCGAAAGAGAAAGCCCAAAGACCCCCGCTGTGGACAACTGGCATGTAACTGTCCGTTACCTGTCAGGTTCGCTATGCCCATGCGGCCCCAACCCTAACCCCCCCATGAGCTTCCGGAAACCCTATCTCACCGGCAGAAACACGGACCCGGAGGCCATATGGCTGCGGTATTCGATAGGGTGGAGGTCCCATCCCCGACAGGCAGCTCAATACGAGCGAAGATTCGCTATGCCCTACCTCTCTACCCTGGGGAATACCGCACTAAACCAGAGTCGCCACGCTAGTGTCGCGCCTCGTAGACTAAACTTTTGTAGGACAGACCTTGGTCCCTACGAAAAGTGGATTTACTTCCGCCGAGCTAGGTGATCGTGCTCGGGGACCGCGTCGCATGGGACCATCTTGGTTTTTCGTATATAAAGCGAGTCTGATGAAGAACATCGTAATGTGAGTTAGACGTCTTCCATACAAGTGTATGGAGCGATTTATTTCTCCATAGACCCGGAATTTCACATCGCCATACTTGTTGTAAGCTGGCGGAACTTGTTATTGATATTGTAGCGACGGGGAGGTTTGTTGTAGCGGTGTGGAGATAGGTGCCCTTTTCTGCTTACGTGTCGCTACACTTTAAGGCCTACTTACCACTACCCTAAAGTCAGGGGACCCTGACCCGGAATTTATGTGCGGTCTATAGGATTCAGGGAGTAAGGGTGCCTAATTAGGGCGGCCTGGTCGACCCGGGCTCGCCTTGCTCCTATCCCTTCTGCAGCCTAATCATGTATATTCAGACCTTCCTGCGCCCCCCAGCAGCAGCAAGGGCTCGGACATGCCAGCAGATAGGCTGCGGGCGTCCTGCGGGCGTCTGCCTGGCATGCCTTGGCGTGCTCGCTGGTGGCAACGCGCTGGCCGGCATGCTGGGAGGGGCGCCAGGCGGGGACGGGGCGGCGGGGGGAGGGGGAGGGGTGTGGCGCGCCTGGTAACTTTTTTGTAATCTCTACTATCCATACTTAATAATTATAAACTAGCTATGCTCGCGACTTCGTTTCCGCGTGGAATAGGTTATTTTTTCCCCCCGTTTCTTTTTACAATCTCCACATTATTTCTTCGCTCCTAATAAATAAATAATAATAATAAATATCCAAAGACATGCCACGCTGGGCCACTCATCGCCATCTTGCCCAACTAAGCCGAAGGCTTGTGTACTATGGGTACTAGACAAACTGATAAACTTACTTAGGATACTTTTTTTTTTTTGTAACATAAATACATATTATACATAGAAAACGCCCAGGACCAAGACAAACAGTCATGTCATGCACACAAATGTTAATTGTACGGTGCGGGGATCGAACCCCACAACTCTGGCTCAGAAGGCAGAGGGCAACTTACCAAATGAGCCATCGAGTCTGGTCAATAAGTTGCAGCGTGATGTTATTAGCCTAAAGGCCTTCCCTCGGATAAATGAGTCGCTTTAACACAAAAAGGAAGTTGTACATATCGGACCAGTAGTTCCTGAGATTAGCACGTTCAAACAAACAAACAAACAAACTCTTCAGCTTTAATATATTAGTAAAGATTAAGTTATAAAATGGAAAAAGGTGTGTCTGCCTATCTGTCTGTATGTTTGTCTTTCTTCACGGCAAAACGGAGCGACGAATTGACGGGATTTTATAAGTGGAGCTATTTGAAGGATGGAGAGTTAACATAGGCTACTTTTTGCCCCTTTCTAACCCCCCCACTTCCCTAAAATGGGGGGTGGAAGTTTGTATGGAGAATTTACCCGAATTTAAACGCCAGCGACGCCGCGGGCAAATGCTATTTATATTATAAATGCGAAAGTAACTCTGTTAGGCTAGGGCGTCTTAAGCTATCCGCCCCAGCGGGTTTGCGGGGCGTCTTCACTACGGTTTGGCTAAAACGCGCTCTCCCTCACTACCTCTCTTAATATTGGCCCTCAGGTGAGAAAGGTGGCGGTACCGCGGCGAGGGCTGGTCCCGCCCTCCTTCGGAGGTAGTCAGGAGCCACCCAGGTCTGGGGCGGTACGGCGGAGCGACAGCCAATTAACCCCCCCCACAACGTGATTGTGGCGTTTCTGTAAAACGTGTGCTTGTGTAGGTTGACTGACAAGAGGTTCAAAAGGGAAGATGATAAGGATGTGTGTAACTATGTTTAATTTTCCATGTTATGTCATCGTCTTGCTGGTTTAGGTATACCCCCCCCAGAAGGTTGCCAGAACCCTCGTTTGTTATATCAGCAGAATGCATCAGGCCAGTGGCTTGGAACGAAAAAATTAGGTATGGGTCGCTCCCATATCACCATATATTAATTACTAGCTGTGCCCGCGACTTCTCCGCCGTGGATTAGAGTTTCATTCACCCTTGGGGATAAGAATTGATCAAAATCCATTCCTTAAGCAGATGCATTGTACGTCATAATTTCTAGCCCTGCATGCCAAAATCAGCCCGATCCGTCCAGTAGTTTGGGTGCTTGCGTTGATAGAGCACTATGTCGGTCAGTCACCTTTGAGTTATAATATTTAGATGTCACTCTTTCTAATACTTAACACGAGTGTACTAATTCCTTGTAATCGTAGGCCAATTGCTTATCCGAAGTATCGTCAAAGTTTTCGGGTTTGCTTCCATACAAATTTAAAGCTAACCCTTCATAAATACTGATATCTTTGGCTCCCCCGTATAAACTTGAAAGGAATCTTTCGCTCACTTAAGTGACATTGACATAAGGACGTTAGCATGATCATAAATGTCCAAAATTGTACGTCAAAGAAAACTGACATTTGAGGGCGGGCCCTAGTTCCATGTCGCCACGTAAAAAAGACATCCTTGTCTAAACGAAAAAAAGCAATGGTAACCTTGTATTAGTTGGTAGGTACGAATAGCTTTGTGACGTTCCGAAACTTCGGACATGCTTGAGAGTAGGCCTCATGATGTTTCGATATTCATTTATTTTAACTAAAATTTACACCATTACAGGAAATGTATTTCAGACAGTTATTGTACAGATCCTGCTATCTTCCCAGACAAGTTTCAGGTAGTGAAGTAAGGAGCACATTTTAAAAGTTTCCGGTGTAGTAAGTTTTCAAGTGATTACTCGCGACAAATCATTGAATGGTCCAAAGATAAAATAATTATAGGGTTCACTGCAATTTATAATAGAAAATAAAATACCTAGTTTATTTCCTGCAAATAAGACTTCACTAGTAATACTTTGCACGTCAAACTTTTTTCCTACCAGCACTTCCGAACGTGTAGGCCTGCTGAGAAAAGAAAAAAAAAATATACTTGCCCCCGCAACAAACTCAACAATTTAGCCTTGTTATAAGATAAAACTAGACAATAAGTATAATTAAATCTGAGAGATGGTCAATTCTGTTACATAAAAATATTTTTTCAAATAACTTATCAGGGGGTGATAAGTGATCGATACTGATACCAAAAATGCAATCAGTAAAATTTTTGTCTGTCATGTCTGTCTGTCTGTCTGTTTGGTCTTGTATGTTCGTTATAGAAAAAAAAACTACTGAACAGATTTTGACGAAACTTGGTACAAGTCTATTCTACAGACTCCTGGGCAGGTTATAAGGATACTTTTCAATCACGCTACAATCAATAGGAGCGGAGCAGTGACGGGGAAAGTGATGGGAAAACGCAAGAAATTAAACCTGTATGTTTGTAACGCGCATTACGCGATACTACTGCATAGAATTGATCTGCGGTTTTCACCAATGTATTGCTAGAGGTCTAACTTAAACCTTAGGCACAAGGTAATAGATGGGTATTATATGGGAAGTCCGTTATTTTTTGAAACCTCGATATCCACGCGAGCGGACGCCGCTGGCACAGCGAGTAAATGCATAAATTTATACAGTATATAAATTATCTAACATAATCTTTTAGATAAATAAAATAGGACCTTCGAATGTACATGTAATAAATAACCAACGCCCATAACTTGCGAACGACAGACTTGCACCAATCAAACTGCAATCATGATAACCATCTCATTAGATGATTCTTGGTTTTATCTATTCATTGTTGTTACTACAAGGTTTGTGTAATATAGGTACTATAATATTACAAGAATAGTTTTAGATAAAACATGGCTACTTATTACTAAGTTACAGCCAGGTCAGATTAAAATGATCAATTTCTTGATAATTATGTTTGTAAATATGCATGTTTGTTTATAGCGTGTTATAATTCTGATTGTCATAGTGAATTTTGCCATAACTTGGCCAGAAGATTGTTCTTTAAGTTACTACTTTGTAATTATCTTCATATTTTGTGTGGGGCAACGTACATTTTT
>CM062105.1:1569627-1603059 GCA_031163375.1 Conogethes punctiferalis | reverse complement strand
AAGGACGCACCCGGCAATCGATAGGCATTGCTTCGTCGTTCGGCGTTCCCTCTCGGTTGACAGGTGGTCCACTGGCGGTCCGGTGGTGGTCCATTGGCCGTCCACTGGCGGTCCGGTGGTGGTCCATTGGCCGTCCACTGGTGGTCGACAGGTGGTCCACTGGCGGTCTGCTGGTGGTCCATTGGCCGTCCAATGGTGGTTGACAGGTGGTCCACTGGCGGTCCGCTGGTGGTCGACAGGTGGTCCACTGGCGGTCTGCTGGTGGTCCACTGGCCGTCCAATGGTGATCGACAGGTGGTCCACTGGCGGTCCGCTGGTGGTCCATGGCCGTCCAATGGTGGTTGACAGGTGGTCCACTGGCTGTCCGCTGGTGGTCGACAGGTGGTTGACAGGTGGTCCACTGGCGATCCAATAGTGGTCACGAGTGAACGTCGCGTAGCCAACGAGTCTCCAACTTCAAGATCATCATTTCGCTAATTTCGAGGTTTCCGGAGCTCGTGGGGGGTTAGGGTTGGGCCGGCATGGCGGTGGCAACTGACCAGTTACTTGCCCGTTGTCACAGCGACTTGGGCTTCTCTTTCGTTTTCCATCAGGCGTAGGGAAACCACTATGTCGAGACACTATAAAAAAAAATCTGTTCCCCAGTTCGAAGTACACCCATACCTGAACAACCAAAAACTGATCGACTACTCCCGAGGGCTTGGCATGGCAGTGACGGCCTACTCGCCGCTAGGTTCTCCCGACGGCCCTGGGCGAAGCCCGGGGAGCCCAACCTAATGGATGACCCGAGGCTGAAGACCATCGCGGACAAGTACCGGAAGAGCGTGCCCCAGGTTCTCATCAGGTGAGGACATCATCATTTTCAGAGTTCCAAGGATAAGAAGGATCATGAAATATCATGGACGGATAGAGTGTCTAATGAGAGGGTACTGCAGATGGTTGGAAAGAGGGTGGAGGTTTTGTACACCATTGAGAGGCGGAAACTACTTTACTTTGGCCATGTAATGCGAAATGAGAAGTACAATCTGCTCCAGCTCATAATGCAGGGCAAAATCCAGGGTAAACGACCACCAGGAAGAAGACGTACCTCATGGCTCAAGAATCTCCGGGCTTGGTTCAATCTGAGTACGAGATCCTGTTCCGTGCCGCTGTGTCAAGGGTCAGAGTGGCCCTAATGATAGCCGACCTCCGGTAGGAGATGGCACTCCAAGAAGAAGAAGAAGGCTAAGAATGGAACCCTGTTACTATGACTTCACTGTGTATCCGTCTGTTAGTCCGTCGGTGTATCAGTTCATCATCATCATCATCCTATTGCAGTCGCTGGATATAGGCCTCTCAGGTGTTCGCCACTTAGGGCAAATATCTGGAGGTTATACCCTTAATCGCAACTTGTGCAGGCGGGTTTGGTATCGCAGGGCGTAGCTTCTGGCTCCGGTGACCCTGCTGCCCGTCATCGGCCTGTGATAATTAGCTACGCCTTCTATCGTGATGGTTTAACCGCCACCAATTGGTTTGCCAGAGCCTCGTTGTTGTTCGGCAGGATGCACCACGGACAGGTGAAGATGGCTTAGGTCGCTCCCTTCCCTCCCGGACCAGGAGTGCCGGCCGTTTATTATCTGCGGCTGGCCAGGGCAGGCAGGGATGTGGCCGTCCCTGCAACTATGCTGCCCACTTGCGACACAGGGGGGTTTAGTGGGTATGCCCTCCCTTTTGGACGTGTGAGTCCCACACACCATGCCGCCTCCCCCCGGAGACGGCATGAAGGTGCCTAATGCATTCCCTCTTAAAAAAAAAAGGTCGCTCCTTCCATTCACACATTTAAAGAAAGTAATTTTTTTTTTTTTTTATTGTGGCTCGACATAATGGCTTCCCTACACCTGATGGAAAGCGAAAGAGAAGCCCAAGTCGCTGTGACAACGGGCAAGTAACTGGTCAGTTACCTGTCAGTTGCCACCGCCATGCCGGCCAACCTAACCCCCCACGAGCTCCGGAAACCCTACTCACCGGCAGAAACACGACCCAGAGGTCATTTGACTGCGGTATTCTATAGGGTGGAGGTCCTTCCCCGGACGGGCGGCTCAATTCGTTCGAAGATTCGCTATGCCCTACCTCTCTTAAAAATTACTTAGTAATGTCTAATATCCTATCACAGATACGCCATCGACCGCGGTCTGGCCGTGATACCGAAGTCGGTGACCAAGGCCCGCATCGCGCACAATTTCGACGTGCTGGACTTCAAGCTGAGACCGGAAGACCTGCAGCAGATCGCGTCGCTGGAGTGCAGGGGACGCGTCTGCGATTTGGGAGAGTGAGTATAGCGGCTAGTACTGAGAAGACTGAGTAGACCAAGAAGACCAATTAGAACGAGTAGACAGAGCGTACCCAGTAGACTGAGTAAGCAGAGCGTAGCCAGTAGATCGAAGTAGACGCATCGACCAAAGCAGACCATGTCCAACGAGTAGACCGAGTAGACAGAGCGTGCCCAGTAGATCGAAGTAGACGCAGTAGACCAAATCAGACCGAATAGAACGAGTAGACGAGCGTACCAAGTAGACCGAAGTGGACAGAGCGTACCCAATAGACCGAAGTAGACGCATTGACCAAAGCAGACCAAGTCCAACGAGTAGACCGAGCAGACGAAGTAGAGCGAGTAGACTGAATACTTATGTGCGGCTCTGTATGTAGGCACAGAGAAGACCCAGTAAGCCAAAATTACTTAGTAGACCAAGAAAATTCAGTAGATCAAAAAGATTGGGTAAATTCAGTAGACCAAGTAGAAGATAGTACGAGTATTAAGAAGACTACTTATAACTTCAAGGGACCGACACTTATTTCAACTTGATGCATCTAAGCATTTAAAACTATTCTTCAAGCGTTTCGTCTTTTCTAGAGATCCTGCCTTTTGAGGTACTGGGCCCTAAATTAATAATTGTATATTTTAATTTTTTTTTTTCATAGTAGCTCGACATAATGGCTTCCCTACGCCTGATGGTAAGCGAAAGAGAAGCCCAAGTCGCTGTGACAACTGGCAAGTAACTGGACAGTTACCTGTCAGTTGCCACCGCCATGCCGGCCCAACCCCAACCCCTCACGAGCTCCGGAAACCCTACTCACCGACAGGAACATGACCCGGTGGTCATTTGGCTGCGGTATTCTATAGGGTGGAGGTCCTTCCCCGGACGGGCGGCTCAATTCGAGCGAAGCTATGCCCTACCTCTCTTAAAACTCTCTTTCTTTTCACAGCTCTCACCATCCTGAGTACCCATTTGCCGATGAGTTTTAAATCAAGAAATTATTAAAATAATATTTGTCGTCAAAGAATTTTCTACAAACTTTGGTTTGTAAAATTACTTCGCGAGAATTAAATAATATGTTAAGTAAAGGTCTCGTTTCATTTTTAAACATTTACAGAGGTAAGTCTCCATGGAACTTCACCCACCATAACTTGAGAGGCCTATGTCCAGCGGTGGACTTTGAGACCATGATGATGATGATGGTAGAGCTTACCCGCCTGGCTGGAACCACAGTGGACTCATCGCAACACCTGTTGAAGTGACTTCAGGGATTAGCACCGATTTAGCCACAAATTCTTGCAATCTGGCTTCTTTAGGCGGGGCGTGAGCGGCATCTCAGTGAGCCTTCAGGGTTTTTTCTATTAGGCCCATCTATTGACCTCTGGACCGCTCACCATCTGGTTGAGTGAGGTCATCTTGAATTCTCTTTGCATAAAAAAACCTGGAATGTTGGAGGCATATGTCCAGCAGTGGACGTTTTCTGTTGGAGGTTTACAATAAAACCTATGTTAGTTTATTTATGGTCTACTAGAAAAATATAATTTGATACGATTTTTTATAGACGTTGTTGAAATTTTGTAATACCGATTTATTAAATCGCAATAAAACCCACTACTAGTTGTTATGACTTCTTGCCCCTGGTACCCTACACCTATGAACATTTTCCGACTGATGACGATTAGGGCTAGTCTGCCTGAAGATGTTGTGGCCGAAATTCGGTCAGTAGGAGAATATTTATTATTATTACACTATGCTCTAGTCTGCCACCGCCATAAAGATGCATAAACAAACTACCAACTATTCTTCAAGTCTATAATTTATCTATACAACAAATCTGACAAATTTCTGTCATAATTTGTCAAAAACAGCCAAAATTTGTGGTCAAAATTGATGTTCCTATTATATAAAACATGTTTTTTTATACAATTTTCTACATAAACTTTGAAAATCAAACGGTCGTATGTGTTGTAAAAAGCTAGCTTAATTATATTTAGTCTGTTTCAACCTGTAATGTGCTGTGTGTAACTAAAGAATGGCCTACGTATGTATTTATAACTCTTGTGGATCATTTTCCGTTAAAATTACTAATTAAAAGTGAACACCTATTTAAAGATCAACCCAGTACACTCCGGGACATCTTCAGCAGGCTGATTGGCTGGGATTTCTGGATAAAGCGGCATTAAGTCCGCCCTTTTGTACAAATTGTTATGTGCAATAAAGATTAAATAAATAAATAAAATAAATAATCCGGGGCTGGCGGGAAAGTAGGAAATTAGGCGCTCAGACGTCGAGTTCAAAACATCCCGTTTTAACTTACTAGCTAATTATATAAAGAATCTAGCGATCCGCCCCAGCTTCGGACACAATGCGATAAATTACATTCTGAAGAACTTACTACCCCCGTTTTTTGCCCTGAGGGGTGGAGTTTCATAAAATCCGTTCTTAGCAGATGTAGCACTCTTTATGGAACCTACTTGCCAAATTTCAAGTTTCTAGGTATTATAGTTTCTGAAATTTCGTGATGAGTAAGTAAGTAGTAAGTAATTAGATTTTATAAAGTCGCTTAAACATATAAAATCACATCACACGGTCAGCACTGGTTTCTATATGACTATCTTTTCAGCCTTACGGCGGAGGCGGATACCCCCCTCCTCCCCCCATGTATCCGCACCCTCCAGTTGTACAACAGGTACCGTACATATTGCTATTTCAAGCCAAAGTTTATTTGGATGGATGTTCGTTACTCTTTCACTCAAAAAGTACTGAACAGGGCGCAAAGTTTCACTCAAAAAGTACCACCAAAATCGAAAACGATTGTTCATTGAACGGATCGCGTACTTTTGCACCATAAATCCCTCTCATTTGTCCCGTCTACGAATGTGGACTCCCCTTTTTAGGGTTCCGTAGCCAAAATTGCAAAAACGGGACCCTTATAGATTCGTCATGTCTGTCTGTCTGTCTGTCCGTCCGTATGTCACAGCCAGTTTATTTCGAAACTATAAGAGCTACGTTATTGAAATTTGATGCGTAGATGTATTCTGTTAACCGCATTATGATTTTAAGATAAAATCAGAAAAATATCCAAAATGTTTGGGGATCCCCACACATAGAGCTGAAACTCAAAAATTTTTTTTCATCAAACCTATATCTACGTGTGGGGTATCTATGGATAGGTATTTCAAAATGATGTTGAGGTTTCTATTATCATTTTTTTCTAAACTTAATAGGTTGCGCGAGAGACTCTTCCAAAGTGGTAAAATAAGTCCCCCCCCCCCCCCCCGTAACTTCTAAAATATGGGCATGATAAATTACTATAAAAACTACTAACGAAAATTGGTTTGAATGAAATCTAGACAGTACTTTTTTTTTAAACGTCATAAATCAAAATACCTAATTTGTTTCATTCAATCAGTGGTACGGAACCCTACGTGCGCGAGTCCGACTCGCACTTGGCTGGTTTTTTAAAACCAAAATGTAAACCCCGTCGAGTCTCCCGTAGACCCCTGGACCACTTTGGGAAATGCTAAGCGGTGATGAATATTTCGTATGTATGTTGTTGCGATTTAAAGGTATATAGATCCCCCCAAAAACATTTTCATGTAAAATGTAGCCAAGACGAGGGCGAGACCACATTGCGTGCACTGTCAAAAAGTTATCAGATGTCATGAAGGGCCAAGCTGACTACAACTCTACACGCCCCCAATTATTCTACAATCACAAACTTAACATCTTTGCCAAAATATGTGGATGGCCGTTTCGCATAATAATGAGGGCAATTTTTTTTTCGTTTCCACAATAGTTCTTACGAAAGCTCAACGGCCAAGCCACATAATTTTGGCAAAGATGTTAAGTTTGTGATTGTAGAATAATTGGGGGCGTGTAGAGTTGTAGTCAGCTTGGCCCTTCATGACATCTGATAACTTTTTGACAGTGCACGCAATGTGGTCTCGCCCTCGTCTTGGCTACATTTTACATGAAAATGTTTTTGGGGGGATTTCACCTCTTTTTGTAGGTTGCTTGTTTATTGCATTTGTCGTTCCCATTTGTCGGGTGTCGGGTCCGGATTTTAATCGGAGGTTACAGTGGCAGAACATTTATATTATATGGAGCTATTCACACTTGTTGGAATTCGATTTCTTGTCGGGCCCGACAAGAAATGTCCGGTGTTTTGCCAGCCCTCGCCCGAAAAAAAATCGCCTCGCCTATGAATATAAATGGCGCTGTTCACCGATGATTGAAACTTGTATAGATTAAAGTTAAGTAAAGATTAAACGGGTTAACGGGTAAAGATTAAAGTTTTATAATTTTTCTCTTGTTTATTTGACCAAATTTCAGCTTTCTAGACCTTTAGGAACCACCTTAAGAATTTTTTGTTTCATACAAATTGCCATCCCTTAATTTTAGGGGTTGGGGGGGGTAAATTTTAAACTTTTATAATTTTTCTTTTGTTTGTATACTAATAGCAGCTTACATACCAAATTTCAGCTTCATAGAACTTCAGGAAGCACCTTAAGAATTTTTTGTTTCATACAAACTGCCATCCCCCAATTTTAGGGGTTGGGGGGGTAAAGTTTAAACTTTCATAATTTTTCTTTTGTTTGTATACTAATAGTAGCTTACATACCAAATTTCAGCTTTCTAAGACTTCAGGAAGTACCCAATAATTTTGATGATCAGTGAGTCAGTCAGTCAGTCAGTCAGTCAGTGACGAAATCGGAGGTTTTTACATGTTAATAAAAACCAAAGTATCAAAGCTACGGTATTCAAACTTTGTACGTTTAATAAGTGTACTGATGGCATTCTATCTTCAAAATTTTAACTATTTAGCATCATTCAAACCAAAGTTATGAGGGTTCAAAAAAACGGCGAAACCTTTCGAGAAAAGATAGGTAGTGCCCTTGCGCTTCGCTTGGCTCGTCTTGGCGAGGGCACGACCGTGCCCTCAGATACATATCGCTACAGTCTCTATCGCCGAAAATCCGGTCAGGAGAATACTTTTATGATACCATTGTACCTTGCAGCCGTACTATGGTCCACACCAGCCCATGGGGTACCAGCACCCTCCACCACAACAGTACCCCCAGCAGTACCCGCAGCAACACCCACAGTACCCTCAACAACATCAACAGTATCGTAAGTCATCATCATCATCATCATCAGCCTATCGCAGTCCACCGCTGGACATAGGCCCCTCCAGTTGTTCGCCACTTAGGGCAAACATCTGGAGGATTAATCATAATGCCACACTGGGCAGGCGGGTTGGCGATCGCAGTACGTAGCTCTTCTCTCCGCTGACGCTACTGTCCTGTAGTTACGCCCCAAGAACTCTTTTTTTTAGTAGCTCGACATAATGGCTTCCTACGCCTGATGGAAAGCGAAAGAGAAGCCCAAGCCGCTGTGACAACTTGCAAGTAACTGGTCAGTTACCTGTCAGTTGCCAATGCCATGCCGGCCCAACCCTAACCCCCCCATGAGCTCCGGAAACCCTACTCACCGGCAGAAACACGACCCGGAGGCCATTTGGCTGCGGTATTCTATAGGGTGGAGGTCCCTCCCCGGACAGGCAGCTCAATACGAGCGAAGATTCGCTATGCCCTACCTCTCTTACCCTGGGGAATACCGCACTACAACCAGAGTCTCCACGCTAGTGCGCGCCTCGTAGACTAAACTTTTGTAGGAACAGACTTGTCCCTACGAAAAGTGGAAGTACTTCCGCCGAGCTAGGTGATCGTGCTCGGGGACCGCGGTCCGATGGACCATCTTGGTTTTTCGTATATACAGCGAGTCGTGATGAAAACTTCGTATGTGAGTTGTACGTCTTCCATACAATTTGTATGGAGCGATTTATTTCTCCATAGACCCGGATTTCACATCGCCATCTGTTGTTAGCTGGCGGAACTTGTATTGCATATTGTAGCGACGTGGAGGTTGTTGTAGCGGTGTGGAGATAGGTGTCGCTACGTGTCGCTACACTTTAAAGGCCTATTACACTACCCTAAATTCAGGGACCCTGACCCTGAATTAGTGCGGTCTAATAGGATTCAGGGAGTAAGGGTGCCTAATTAGGGCGGCTGGTCGACCCGGTCTGCCTTGCTCCTTACCTTCTAGCAGCCTAATCATGTTCTTCGACCTTCCAGCGCCCCCCAGCAGCAGCAGGGCTCGGACATGGCCAGCAAGATAGGCTGCGGCGTCTGCGGCGTCTGCCTGGCATGCCTGGCGTGCTCGCTGTGCAACGCGCTGGCCGGCATGCTGGGAGGGGGCGCCGGCGAGGACGGGGACGGCGGCGGGGGAGGGGGAGGGAGTGGCGCGCCTGGTAACTTTTTTGTTAATCTCTACTATCCATACTTAATAATATAAACTAGCTATGCTCGCGACTTCGTCCGCGTGGAATAGTTATTTTTCCCCCGTTTTTTTTTACATTCTCCATTATTTCTTCGCTCCTAATAAATAAATAATAATAAATAAATATCCCAAGACATGCCACGCTGGGCCACACATCGCCATCTAGCCCCAAACTAAGCCGAAGCTTGTACTATGGGTACTAGACAACTGATAAACTTACTTAGATACTTTTTTTTTTGTAAATAAATACATATTATACATAGAAAACGCCCAGACCAATACAAACAGACATGTTCATGCACACAAATGTTTGTACTGTGCGGGGATCGAACCCACAACTCTTGGCTCAGAAGGCAGAGGGCACTACCAAATGAGCCATCGAGCTTGTCAATAGTTGCAGCGTGATGTTATATAGCCTAAAGCCTTCCTCGATAAATGGTCTATTTAACACAAAAAGAATTGTTCAATTCGGACCAGTAGTTCCTGAGATTAGCACGTTCAAACAAACAAACAAACAAACTCTTCAGCTTTATAATATTAGTTAAGATTAAGATTATAAATGGAAAAGTGTGTCTGCCTATCTGTCTGTATGTTTGTCTTTCTTTCACGGCAAAACGGAGCGACGAATTGACGTGGATTTATAAGTGGAGCTATTTGAAGGGATGGAGAGTAACATAGGCTACTTTTTGCCCCTTTCTAACCCCCCCACTTCCCTAAAATGGGGGGTGGAAGTTTGTATGGAGAATTTACCCGAATTTAACGCCAGCGAAGCCGCGGGCAAATGCTATTTATATTATAAATGCGAAAGTAACTCTGTTAGGCTAGGCTTCTAAGATCATCCGCCCAGCGGGTTGCGGGGCGTCCTACACTACGTTTGGCTAAACGCGCTCTCTTCACTACCTCTCTTAATATTGGCCCTCAGGTGAAGAAGGTGGCGGTACCGGCGGAGGCGTGGTCCCGCCCTCCTTCGGAGGTAGTCAGGAGCCAGCCCAGGGTCTGGGGGCGGACGGCGGGGACGACAGCAATTAACCCCCCCACAACCGTGATTGTGGCGTTTCTGTAAAACGTGGTGCTTGTGTTAGGTTGACTGACAAGAGGTTCAAAAGGGAAGATGATAAGATGTGTGTAACTATGTTTAATTTTCCATGTTATGTCATCGTCTTGATGGTTAGGTATACCCCCACCAGACAGTTGCCAGAACCTCGTTTGTTATTCAGCAGAATGCATCAGGCAAGTGGCTTGGAACGAAAAAATTAGGTATGGGTCGCTCCATATCATCTTATATTAATTACTAGCTGTGCCCGCGACTTCTCCCGCGTGGATTAGAGTTTCATTCACCCTTGGGGATAGAATTGATCAAAATCCTTTCTTAGCAGATGCATGTACGTCATAATTTCTACCTGCATGCCAAATTTCAGCCCGATCCGTCCAGTAGTTTGGGCTGTGCGTTGATAGAGCACTATGTCGGTCAGTCACCTTTGAGTTATAATATTTAGATGTCACTCTTTCTAATACTTAACACGAGTGTACTAATTCCTTGGTAATCGTAGGCCAATTGACTTATCCGAAGTACGTCAAAGTTTCGGGTTTGCGTCCATACAAATTTAATGCTACCCTTCATAAATACTGATATCTTTGCTCCGTTTAAACTTGAAAGGATCTTTCGTCACTTAAGTGACATTGACATAAGGACGTTAGCATGATCAAAAATGTCAAAAATGTACGTCAAAAGTGACATTTGAGGGCGGGCCATAGGTCCGATGTCGGCCACGTAAAAAGACATCCTTGTCTAAACGAAAAAAGCAATGGTAACCTCAGTATTAGTTGGTAGGGTACGAAATAGCTTTGTGACGTTCCGAAACTTCGAAATGCTTGAGAGTAGGCCTCATGATGTTCGATATTCATTTATTTAACTAAAAATTTACACATTTACAGGAAATGTATTTCAGACATTATTGTACAGATCCTGCTATCTTCCAGACAAGTTTCAGGTAGGGAAGTATGAGCACATTTTAAAGTTTCGGTGTAGTAAGTTTTCAAAGTGATTACTCGCGACAAATCATTGAATGGTCAAAGATAAAATAATTATAGGTTCACTGCAATTTATAAAATAAAATAAAATACCTAGTTTATTTCTGCAAATAGATTCACTAGTAATACTTTTGCACGTCAAACTTTTTTCCTACCAGCACTTCGACGTGTAGCCTGCTGAGAAGAAGTGCCGCAACAAACTCAACATTTAGCCTTGTTATAAGATAAATCTATACTTAAGTATAATAAATCTGTAGAGAGGTCAATTCTGTACATAAAATATTTTTTCAAAATAACTATCAGGGGGTGATAAGTGATCGATACTGATACCAAAAATGCAATCAGTAAAATTTTTGTCTGTCTGTCTGTCTGTCTGTCTGTTTGTCTGTATGTTCGTTATAGAAAAAAAAACTACTGAACAGATTTTGACGAAACTTGGTACAATTATTCTTCATACTCCTGGGCAGGTTATAGGATACTTTTCATCACGCTACAATCAATAGGAGCGGAGCAGTGACGGGAAGTGTTGGGAAAACGCAAGAAATTTAAACCTGTATGTTTGAACGCGCATTACGCGAAAACTACTGCATAGAATTGAATGCGGTTTTCACCAATGTATTGCTAGAGGTCTAACTTAAAACTTAGGCACAAGGTATAGATGGGTATTATATGGAAGTCCGTTATTTTTGAAACCCGATATCCACGCGAGCGACGCCGCTGGCACAGCTAGTAATGCATAAATTTATACAGTATATAAATTATCTAACATAATCTTTTAGATAAATAAAAATGGACCTTCGAAATGTACATGTAATAAATAACCAACGCCCATAACTTGCGAACGACTGCTGCACCAATCAAACTGCAATCATATAACCATCTAATTAGATGATTCTTGGTTTTATCTATTCATTGTTGTTACTACAAGGTTTGTGTAATATAGGTATATAAAAATTACAAGAATAGTTTAGATAAAACATGGCTACTTATACTAAGTACGCCAGGTCAGATTAAAATGATACAAATTTCTTGATAATTATGTTTGTAAATATGCATGTTTGTTTATAGCGTTTTATAATTCTGATTGTCATAGTGATTTTGCCATAACTTGGCCAGAAGATTGTTAATTTAGTTATACTTTGTAAATATCTTAAATTATGTAACGTACATATTTTGTTTTGTGTCGTAAAAGTTTTTTGTGTGTTGGATATTGAATGAAATACATATTTGAATGATTCATGTGTACATTTTTATTTAGCAAGTTAATTATGTTCATGCACACAAATATAATATTATGTAGGTAGGTTCAGTAGGTACCATGGATGTATTTAAAAAGTCCATGATTTGTACTGTGCGGGTATCAAACCTGCGACTGCAGAGTCATGTCAAAAGCAGCGTTCATTAGTAGATATTGGTCCAAACGTTATTATTCATTAGCATAGAAGTAATATACCTATAAGGAACAAGCTGTTGTCGGAAAATCGAAGCCGAACGAAAGCACAGTGCATGTCCCTTTTGTCTCTCTCTGAATAGGGTGACTATATTAAAATATGATTTAAGGACAATGACAATACATACGTACAAAAAAAAGGCCAACATTGAAAGCCAAAATATTTTTATTCATAATCGTTTTTTAAATAACACCACTTCTTTTTGCAAAGAAACCGACTTCAATATGGCGACAATGGGACCAACTAGGAAGTACACCCTTTCGAACAAAAAAAGAATTCACAACTCTCTGAGATATGTGGTAACAAACTGACAAAAAAAAACTCAGTCGTCGTCCTTTTTTTGAAGTCGGTTAAAAACACTAACAAATCGTCAAAACTACAAACCACCGGTTCGGAAAGCAGCATTCTACCGATAAGAAACCGGCAAGAAATTCGTGTAGTTACTCTTTTCAACATAGTATTTACAATGTTATCATCACATTTATAATTTTTAACTAACTACATACAGTCTAAAGCTTTCTGAAATCATACAAAAATAGTTATGAATTAGACAAATTTAAGTGTAAATCAGATATTACTAAAGAGGACAGTCTTGTGAAGTTTCTGCCGTAAACCCAGCTTATTCCTCATATGTTTTACTGATCTTAATTTGGCATTATGTGTTAAACGTAAATTTAAATATGAATTGGCTAATGCCTTTACCAATTGAATATCATGAGGATCTTCAAATATAGATTGAGGAGGATGTGGTGGATCTAACAATGTATGCTGTTTGCTATAAACGTACATATAGTACGTTCCTTTACGTCGAAACATAAATAATAAAAGACACAGATTACGCTCTTTCCCATACAAAAAAACAACGGACTTTATGATTGGATAATAATGCATGGTAACCCTAATTCTTCATTAACAAATTATGTTTAAAAGTATTACTTGTGAAAAGACAAACTACAATCCGGATAATACTCGCTTTCACAAGCCCCCACGACACAAATTCTCCGCATTTTAATTACATATTAAGAAAAATATAACAAATTAAAAATCCCCGCCACCGACGTCAAAGTCGGCGATGTCATGTGAAGTTGTCAGAGCCCCTACCACCGGTTCGAGAGCGATCGTTCGTTGAACGGATTGCGTATTTTTGCAAAATCAATCCCTCCCATTATTCCTTTCCGTGTTTGAATATATGAATTAAATTAACGAAAATCAGAGGGATTCATGGCTCAAGGGTAGGTACGCCATCCGTTCAGCGAGCGATCGTTTTCGTTTTTGGTGGGGGCCCAGGTCCGGTGTTTCGTACTCTATCTAGCAATCTAGTCGCTGCTAGAAAGGGACGTTTTGTTCACTATTTTCCCTCTCATTGGTTACGTTCTTATTTTGACAAGACTTATTTTGAACAAGACTCTTACGACCTTAACATAAGATTTCATTTTCTTTATTTTAGCTTCAATATGCATAGATAGAGCGCCTTCCTGTTGTACGAAGTACTTGATACTTCCATGTTCATTAGATATTCCGTTTACGTGACGAGCATAGACGTATTAAAACGTCTTTGGTGACGAGTTGCTAGAAAAAAAAGAAACTGCTGACACCGCGTTGCCATGGCGACGCTTCGAAACAAAACAAAACAAACTGCTGTCAGTTCAACGATACATACATTCAATTGCACGAAAGTGTCAGAAATCTCCTTAAATAAACCCTAAAATGTCTTCTTTAAGCGGTTTCGATAGCGAAGCTGTGGGTTTCGAATCGGTATCCCAACGTAAAAGACAGGGGACTAGTGCAACCACACAAACTAGTGAGTTCGACGAGTCCGGAGTGGGTTCACAGACTAGTTTTTCCAAAGACTGTGGCTCATTGGCCTCTCCGAGCGATCTGAACGCCGAAGACGATATATTGAGGGAGTATCCGCCGCCTGGTTTGAATGCATTTTTACGGTAAGTCTAATTCTACATCAAAATATCTTCCTAGGTATACCTACCTGGGTTTGGATGTATGTTTGTTTCTCTTTCACGCAAAAACTACTAAACGAAATTGAATGAAGCTTTATATATCGATTATAGCTGTGCTCGCGACTTCGTCCGCGTGGAATAGTTATTTTTTTCCCGTTTTTTTTTAAACTTTCCATTATTTCTTCACTCCTTATAATTGCAACGTGATGTTATATAGCCTAAAGCCTTCCTCGATAAATGGTCTATTCAACACACAAAAAGAATTTTTCAATTCGGACCAGTAAGTAGTTCCTGAGATTAGCGCGTTGCCAGAACCGATTGGTGGCGGTATAACCACCACAATTGCAGGCGTAGCTAAATAACAGACCGATGACGAGCAGCGGAGCGAGAAGCTACGCCCTGCGTTAGCCGACCCGCCTGCCCAGCGCGGCGATTATGGGTATATCCTCCAGATGTTTGCCCTAAGTGGCTAACAACTGGAGAGGCCTATGTCCAGCAGTGGACTGCGATAGGCTGATGATGATGATCTATGATCGTCTCTTGTCGCCGCGACATATGCTGAGCATTTTGTCCTTTTCAGTGACATGTTATTTTATTATGAATGTTATTGTATTAGCTATAAGTCCTATTATGTCACTGAATAAACATATTTTCTTTCTTTCTTCCTTTCTATTCCATTGCAGGCGAGTGGTCCCCGGCATGTTGGAACAGCTGGAGCAGAACGAACGAGAGACGCTGTGTAACTCGTCCGACTCTGATGAGGAGGAAGCACTGCCTGCCAAGCTACTGCAGGAAATCAAGCCGGATGACGACGCCACAGGTAGACGTTAAACTTATTACTATTTAGAAAGAAAGAAAATATGTTTATTCAGTGACAAATAATAAGTCTTATAGCTAACACAATAACATTCATAATAAAATAACATGTCACTGAAAAGGACAAAATGCTCAGCATAATGTCGAGGCTAAAATTTGTTACACGATTTTCGTTTTTTGTAGTAGTGCCCCTGGGCCCCTACCACCTTGCGTACTTTGGTACCATAAATCCCGCCCATTTGTCCATCCCGTGGTCGAATATATGAATTAAATTAATTAAAATCGACTTTGACGAATTTTAGTTCGTATATTCGAACACGGGATTGACAGATGAGAGGGATTAGTGGGGCAAAAATACGCTATCCGTTCAACGAACGATCGTTTTCGTTTTCTGTAGTAGTCTCTTGTCAGTTTTACGTTTCTTTTTAACCGACTTCAAAAAAGGAGGAAGGTTTCTCAATTCGACCGTGTGTTTTTTATATGTTTTTCATACTAAAATTGACTGACTCGGTGGCTCAATTGATAGTGACCTTCTGAGCCAAGGGTCGTGGGTTCGATCCCCACACATTACAAACATTTGTGTGCATGAACATGTCTGTTTGTATTGGTCTGGGTGTTTTCTGTGTATAATATGTATTTATTTACAAAAAAAAATGTACATAAGTAAGTTTATCAGTTGTCTAGTACCCATAGTACAAGCTTCGGCTTAGTTTGGGGCTAGATGGCGCTTTGTCACAGATTAATAAATAGTTATGGCTTTGTGGCCCAGCGTGGCATGTCTTGGGTTATTTATTTATTTATTTATCTTAACTAATATTATTTAAAGCTGAAGAGTTTGTTTGTTTGTTTGAACGCGCTAATCTCAGGAATTTCGGACCAGTAGCCGAATTGAAAAATTCTTTTTGTGTTGAATAGACCATTTATCGAGGAAGGCTTTAGGCTATATAACATCACGCTGCAACTATTAGGAGCGAAGAGATAATGGAAAATGTAAAAAAAAACGGGGAAAAATAACTACCTATTCTACGCGGACGAAGTCGCGAGCACAGCTAGTATGACATAATATGTCACGTAGTGTAGGGCGTCCGCCATGGGATGGCGTTACACCGAAGAGCGAGCCGGCCTCTCTGTACCGCGGTGTAGAGATTTTTCTCCGATAGTATAAGGTAGGCCACGGGATTTCATGTAAATAAAAAATATTCATACTAATTGTCACCTATATCGGCTTTTATTTGGTAACTAGTGCTTAAGCCCCGTTAAAGTGCATAGGTAGACAGTGGTCTATCTATCTTATCTTATCTATATCTATACATATAATAAAAATGTAACGAATCGCTGTCTGTACATGGAAGATATTTGTGAAAAAATATTATGGGAGGCCTTTATTAATGCAATAGTACCCAAAACAATGATTTTTGGAATTTTTGTCTGTTTGTCTGTTTGTCGGTTTGTCTGTATGTTTGTGCACGCTAATCTCAGAAACCACGTATCCGATTAAGATGCGGTTTTCACTCATATATTGCTGGAAGCTTCCCTTAACATTGAGTGTTTGTTTCATGTTAATCGGTCCATAAATAAAAAAGTTACGTCCATTTAACTAATCACGTCGAGCCTGCTGTACGTTTGCGCGGGTATATAAAGCGCGCCGAGTTCTGCGCCGCGCCGCTGCCAGCTGCCAGGCACTGGGGGTCATTAAAATCACTACCCAAGAAACTATTCCACGCGGACGAAGTCGCTGGCACAGCTAGTTCATACTAAAATCCAATGTCCACTTTTCTCCCCAGCTCTGGGCAGCGGCGATCACCAGCCCGCCACAGTCCTCTCCCTCTCTTGGAGCAGCTCCGGTCGCTCGCTGGCGGCGGGCGTCGGGCGCGCTCAGCACGCGCGCTGGTGCGAGCACGTGGGCGCCGTGCGCGTGCACTGCGCGCGGCGTGCCGGGGAGAAGATGGAGCGCGGGAGTGATGTGACGGATACTAGCTGTGTCACAGGTCAGTTAAATAACGTCTGCCGCTCGGACTGCAGGTTAAGTAACGGGCCACGACCGCCCGCACTAAAAAGGTTAGTGTGTCGCTATGAGCGCCCGTACTACGGGTTAGTGTCTCGCTACGAACGCCCGCACTAGAGGTTGACTGTCGCCCGCGCTAAGGGTCAGGCATCTCACTTGACTACGAGCGCCCACACTACGGATCACGTGTCTCGCTACGAGCGCCCGCACTACGGGTCAGGCGCCTCGCTACGAGCCCCGCACTATAGGTGACTATCAAGCTACGAGTGGAATCTCGCTACGAGAACATTAATGTCTTGCCATATGCAAGACTTGCATCACGATCATCACGCCCCGACACGTTTCCGCTATAGGTCTAAACCTACGCACTAGCGACTGTCCGCGATGCTTTTATTTTCGTCTTACCAACCCTAAACGTATCTAATCTGGTCTTTCCTCTCCGCCAGTGGTACCCGCGATGCGTCTATTTTCGTCTTACCAGCCCTAAACGTGTCTAATCTGGCCCTTTCTCTCCATCAGTGGTGCTCTACCACCCATCGGTGGCGTCGCTCCTCGCGTACGGCACCGCCGCGGGCGAGGTGGCGGTGTGCGCGGCCCGCGACGCAGGCGCACCCGCCCGCCTGACCGCGCCCGACGCGCACGCCGCGCGCCGCGTCAGCGCGCTGCACTGGCCCGACGCGCCGCTGGCCAGCGTACTGCTGGCGATGCATATACAGAGTACGGGCAGGAGGTGAGTCCTTGAGACTATATAGCGAATGGTCACAGGCTAGCAACTGGCGGGAGACAACTAGATACTACGCAGCAGCAACATAGCATATGGCATACATCATAGCAGACGGGCGCCGCGTCAGCGCGCTGCACTGGCCCGAAGCACCGCTGGTTGCTGGCGGGAGACAGCTAGAGACTACGCAGCAGCACAGAGCGTACATCTTCAGCAGATGGTCGTTGTGTCAGCGCGCTGCACTGGCCCGACGCGCCACTGGCCAGCGCGCTACTGTCGGTGCATATACAGGACACGGGCAGGAGGTGAGAGACAGCTAGTCTATAGAGCAGCAAACTACTTAGCGAGATGGATCAGCGTTGATATACGTCATCGCAGACGCACCGCTGGCAAGTAGCTGGCTAGTTACCTGTCAGTTGCCACCGCCATGCCGGCCCAACCCTAACCCCCCACGAGCTCCGGAGACCCTACTCACCAGCTGAAACACGACCCGGAGGTCATTTGGCTGCGGTATTCTATAGGGTGGAGGTCCTTCCACGGACGGGTGGCTCAATTCGAGCCAAGATTCGCTATGCCCTACCTCTCTTAAACTATAAAATACTTTTCGTAGGGTTAAGTCTGTTCCTACACTCTCATTGCAGGCGAGGCGCCGCAGACCAGATCCTGGTGTCTGCGGGCGCGGACGGCTCGGTGCGCGCGTGGCTGGTGAACGCCAACGCCGGCCTCCTCGAGAGCGTGGTCTGCTACGCCATCAACGGGCTGGCCAAGGAGCCGCCGCCGGACATCAGCTGCTTGGACTTCATCAAGAGCTACCCGTTGAGGCCGTGCGATGAAAAGGTTGGTGATATGCGTTTCATCGTCACCGTCATTGGCTGGACGTAGGTCTCTCCCAATATTTTCTCAAGCGACTGGCTCGATGGCTCATTTGGTAGTGACCTGTGCCTTCTGAGCCATTCCAAGGGTCGTGGGTACGATTCCCGCACAGTACAAATATTTGTGTTCATGAACATGTCTGTTTGTATTTGGTCTGGGTGTTTACTATGTATAATTTTAGATATATAATTGGCCACAGCATCTTATCAGATGATTGTTGCAGTGCCTTATTTAGGTTTGATGCAGCGTGCTGCATTTTATTTTGTGACTAAACAGTCCGATGGCTGCACGACAGCTTTTGCCACACAAGTCACAGATGAAACGTGAGTCTGGGGCATTATTAGGGGCACCGACCCGGAGCCTTTTCTGCCTTAGGTGATCGACCCAGGCATCATCATGCACTGTCGCTCCAACCACCAAATCGTGACGCCATTCAGGTCTCAAACTGGCGCGGGACTCCCAGTTAGCCGTATCGATATGGAATGACCGCATATCCCGCTTGCAACAGTCTTTAAATCTGAGCACGGGGCGTCCCACGGGTCTTCCGGCATCAGCGATCTGCCCAAGCAAGACTTCGCGTGGGAGTCTTTCGGGATCCATCCGGTAGACGTGGCCCAGCCAGCGTAAACGCCTCTGCTTCAGCATCGCAGTAATGCTGCTACATCCGGACTTACCAAGAACAGTCTCGTTTGTCATTCGGTCCCTCCAGGTGACCCCCAAGATGCGGCGCAAGCACCGCATATGGAAAGAATTAAGGCGCCGTTCCTGTTTGGCATATGTTGTCCACGTTTCCGATGCGTAGAGAAGGACACTAAGAACACAAGAACGGTATACCAGAACTTTGGTGGCCAAAGTCAGCTTATTGTTGTTCCATACGCGGTCAGTAAGTTTCCCAAAATTCGACGCTGCCTTCCCAATACGCGTCTCTATCTCCTTGCCGCTAGATAGATTGGATTCGGTGGTAGAGCCCAGATAACAGAAATGCTCCACAACCTGAAGAGTAGCACCGTTGAGAGTGATATTAGGTATTTGGTTTGTGCCTTGCACCATAACGACTGTTTTATTGGTATTTACAGTCATTGAGAAAAGCTGACAAGCACGTCCAAACCTCTCAACCAACTCCTGCAACTCCACCTCAGAGTTGGCAACAAGTGCCGCATCATCAGCATACAACAGCTCACGGACAATTACATCATGCCGTTTCCTATTGGATTTTAGGAGGCTGACATTAAAGAGCTTTCCATCCTTCCTGGAGTGCAAATGAACCCCGACCCCACAATCACCAAAAGCCACCCGAAGGAGAGCCGAGAAAAATATTCCGAAAAGAGTTGGCGCCAGTACGCATCCCTGTCTTACACCGCGATTAACACCGAAAGCTGCAGACATATCACCATCGAACAGCACAGAACCCTGCATATCATCATGGAAGGCCCTCAACAAGGACAATAAAACTGGTGGGCAGCCAATACGATGAAGAATCCCGTAAAGTCCATCCCTACTGACGGTATCGAAGGCCTTGCTGAGGTCCACAAAGGCCACATACAATGGCACCCGATGCTCCCGACACTTTTCCTGGAGCTGACGAAGAGTGAATATCATATCACTTGTAGATCTACCAGCTCGAAATCCGCACTGAGACTCAGGGTAGATCCGAGAAGCCAGGGTTTCCAGCTTGCTCAGAACCACCCGAGCGAAAGCTTTACCCGCAACACTCAAGAGTGATATCCCCCTGTAGTTGTTACAATCACTTCTGTCCCCCTTTCCCTTATAGAGGGTGACAATGTCAGCATCCTTCATGTCTTGAGGAATCGTCCCTTCATTCCAACATCTTAACAGGATCTGGTACAGCACAGGCGCCACGCACTCTAGCCTGACAATTTCAGCAGGTAACCCATCCCGACCAGGGCTTTTCCCCAATTTCAGACTCTTGAGTGCAAGCTGAAACTCTTCGTAAGTGGGAGGATCGTCCAGCTCCGGATCGACTGGGCAGGCAGGCAAAGCATCTAGCGCCTCTGGACTGATATTAACCGGTTCCGAATAAAGATCGGTGTAGTGCTGCGCCCATCTGTTCAACTGCTGGTGCTTCTCTGTGATAGGATTACCATTTGAATCTCTTATGGCTGCACGTTTTCTAGCGGTAGGTCCAATGGCCTTCTTAATACCTTGATACATGCCTCGATAGTCCCCAATGTCACTGCAATGCTGGATTGACCCACAGAGAGAGGTCCAGTACCTGTTCGAGCAGTCGCGAGATATGCGTTGCAGGTTAGCCTTGGCAGTCCTGTACTCGTTCATTGCACGTACATTCATAGGGTTATTCCTAACCTGTAGATGAAGTACGCGCTTTTTCTCTATGTAAGGACGCAACTCACTCTCATATTCAGCAAACCAATCACACGTAGACCTCTCCTGCTTCCCAAACAACTCCAATGAAGTTTTGTACAGCGTTTCTTTAGCTACACGCCACATAGCTTCGGCATTATGACTGCTGGTAAGTCGATCGAGAGCTAGATCCTCCCCCAGCCTCTCTGCGAGTCGCTTATATAATGTGTCATCAAGGATGGCCTTAACATTAAGTTTGGCATGCTGACGGGGTTTCCTGCAAGAATGGAACTTTTTAGGAACCAAACGGATCCTGGCGAGAACTAAAGAGTGGTCCGTATCGCAGTCCGCACTATGGTACGTACGGGAACTAAGCGTGTGGCGCAAGTCTCGCCTTCTGGTTATAATAAGATCTAATTGATGCCAATGACCCGATCGAGGATGCATCCATGACACTTTCCGGGCGAATCTGTTACGGAAATATGTATTAGTCACACATAACGAGAGCGAGGCACAGAGTTCCAAAAGGCGCTGACCGTTTTCATTCATATTTCCGATGCCGTGTAGGCCGATGCAGTCTGGCCAGTTGTCAGACTGTTTCCCAACTCTTGCGTTAAAGTCACCCAGAAGCAAAAGCCGGTCCGAGCTTCGCACCTTACATATGCACTGCTTAAGGTCATCGTAGAAGCTGTCCTTAACTTCAGATAGTGCATTCAAGGTGGGTGCATAAGCAGATATCACCGTAATGGGGCCCGTGTCTGACATCAATCTAATAGATATCAAACGTTCGGAAATGTAGTTAGGTTGTTCGCAGCAACCAATTAAACCGTTGCGCACAGCAAATCCCACCCCATGCTCACGCCGTTCACCAGTAGGTCTTCCTTTCCAAAAGAAGGTGTAATTAGCTTCACGCAAGCTACCGTCATCCGGAAGCCGAGTCTCCTGCAGTGCGGCCATATCCACTCCAAGGCGCAGCAGCTCTCTATCAATTATGGCTGTTTTCCTTGTAGCTGGTACACCATCATCCGGTGGATCGAATCCTGGTGTCATTGTTCTCACATTCCATGTGGCAAATCGTGTTACAGTACATTTTCTCAAAGATTTTCTAAGTTTGTTGCTGGGTGCGTAAATATCCCACCCTGTTTCAAACACTTTTACATGCTTGCTGCCCCACACACCTATAGGAGCGCAGGATGGAGGACGGACTGGTACCTTACTGGCTGGGGGCTGCCCAACTTGAGGCGGGCGATAACTAGTCAATTAGCCGCGATGGACTATCCCACCGTCGAGAGTCGCCCCTGGCGCCCGCGCACACGTCCATTAACGCAAGGCTTATAACCGGTAACTGCGACTCCCCGTGTTGCTATCCGCACCACACAGGTGCGAGCAGAGTGTCCTCTCCGCAGGCACTGCATCGCCTGGGACGCATTAATGAAACCATGGACTTGCCCTGCATCCGTGGCTCCCTCTCGACCTCTTCAACTTTATCCGCAGGAAAGACGAGTCAATACGTGCGGAGTTGAATTGGCTGCAGGAGTTGCCGACATGTTCAGGTTGCACCTTACTGTCGCCTAATACGGTACTCCGGATCCGCTGCCCCATCCGCCAAAACATACGCTGTACCGAAGCCCACCTTCTCCACCGTAGTTGCCGTTAGGGTCTTTACCCGTGTCCCTGGGCAAGGGCTCCGTGTTATACCACACAGAACTTGGTCCTTGCCGAACTTAGCAATCCACACATCTAGATGTGATGAGATGTAGGATATCCACCCCCGCGACGAGGACGCGTCGGACAAGAATCACCACAGTGGAGAGCAGGATAAACAGTAATGACCATACCCACCCTGAGGCCGGGTTAATGCCTCCGTTTGGGTACGAAAGCAATGGCAATTTTAGATAGATAGATAGATATTCTTTATTGCACAAAGACAAACATTACAGACAAGGTATTACAATCAACTAGTGGTACAATTTAGGCGGTCTTATCGCTAGTAAGCGATCTCTTCCAGACAACCTTCAGGTAGAGGAAGTGTGCTATTATAAATATTATGTATTTATTTACAAAAAAAAAGTATTTAAGCAAGTTTATTATTAGTTTTTTGGTACCATAGTACAAGCTTCGGCTTAGTTTAGGGCTAGACGGCGCTGTGTGGCCCAGCGTGGCATGTCTTGGGTTATTTATTTATTTATTTATGACGCTTTACCCATAATCGCCACGCTAGACTGGCTCGGTGGCTCAATTGGTAGTGACCCCTGCCTTCTGAACCAAGACTCGTGGGTTCGATTCCCACCCGGGCTAAACATTTGTGTGATGAACACTTGTGTTTGTTCTGTGTCTGGGTGTTTATATTTGTATTTAAGTATTTATTTGTGGTACCTTCATTGTTCTGATTCCCCTAACACAAGTGCTTAAGCTACTTACTTTGGGATCGGAGCAATGTATGTGATGTTGTCTGATATTTTTTTGTTTATTTATTTATTATTGAGATTGATTGTTAACTGTAACAAAACGAGGACCTCACTATACAGTGGAGCCCTCTGGTGAACACAAAAACGGTAGCCCTCATTCGATTCGCTATTGCAGCTATTCCTTACCTCTCTTCTCATCCCCAGGTCCCGGACGACATATTCGTGGTGGGGACGACCACCGGCGGTTTGTACGTGTGCGGCGTCAAGGGGGCGGGCGCGGACCCCGTGCGGAGTTCGTTGAGCGCGCGCGGCGGACTGCTCCAAGTGTCCTTCAGCGCGCAGCGGCCTGGCGTGCTGGCGGCATTGAGTGCGGACGAGCTGTGCCTGTACCACGTGGAGCAGACGCAGCCGCTCAAGGTGAGGCAGTGGCACTTTTGTGTGACCAATTGAAATTCGCCTCCAGGCCCGGCGTGCTGGCGGCGAATTTCAATTGGTCACACAAAAGTCACTTATTTACGAGACGACAAAGAAGAAAACAGCGACCGGCCGATCAAAACTACTTGTCAGAATGTCTCCATTAATCCACCTGTACCCGATATTACCTATTCGAAACTTTTACTTCGGATTCGGTTTCAGAGCTCCCTAACATGCCTAATCTGGTGTAGCATAGAGTCTTCGTAACTTCGAGGTCAGTGGTAGGGCGGAGTGCTGCAAGTGTCCTTCAGCGCGCAGCGGCCTGGCGTGCTGGCGGCATTGAGTGCGGACGAGCTGTGCCTGTACCATGTGGAGCAGACGCAGCCGCTCAAGGTGAGATAGTAAAACTGCTTCTACCGGTCATGCGAGGTCTTCTTTGGAAGCCTCACGTACGGGCCTCGATCCTTTTGATCTTTGCCCGTGCTTCATCTCCGGGCTTCTTCGTCCCGGGTGCTTTTATCTCCTTTCTTCAGGATACCCTTTCGCGCGATCTGGCGCGTCTGCGGCTTACTAGGCTATGCGGCGCGGAAGGGGGTAGGATGATGTCATGATGTCGGGGTGGGGCATATATACTTTTATACAATATGTTTTGTAATTTTTTTTATGTCGCGTTTACACGCTCGCGTTTAATACGACATTCAACGGGCACAAACACAAGCACAAGCATGTGAACGGGCTGTTCGTCTGTTTGAATGTGCACGTGCGTGCGCAGTGTGTAGGGCAGGGCTGCTCGCCGAGCTGCTTGCCAGGTTGCTTCTCGGCCTGCGTGGCACGCGTGTAAACCTAGCATTAGAGAGTAAAACGAGATGTAGCATATTGTCAAGGAGAGACAGTGCGGCTGGACGTAGCCTCTCCAGTCACTTTGGAAAACATCTGGAGACTTTACCCATAAATCACCACTTGGGACGCAGGGCTGGGCTCCTCGCTCCGGTGACGCTGCTGCCCGTCACCGGTCTGTGGTATTTAGCTACGCCTTCAATCGTGATGGTTATACCGCCAGTCGGTTGCCAGAGCTTCGTTTGTTATTTGGCAAGATGCAGTCAGTGCCATGACAAATGAATCAATCACGCAACCGAGAGATAGATAATCATGCAATCTTCTAGCCCTGTAAATGAAGAGAACCTTTTTCTCATTTTTATTTAAATATATAAAGTTAATGTAGCCTTGTCCTTTTTCAGGTTTCAGACAATCTACCTACAAAATGCCTTTTTTTCATTCGATTCGTTATAAATAAACGTCATTCAAATTTGACATTTGTTGTACTGGACTAATATCAAATTTGAATGAATTTCATAGATTATTGTATGTAATGTATGTTTATTTATATATCTAACTATATATGTTTTTTCCAATTAGTAGCGTCAAGGCAGAAAAGTATAGCCCCAGCTTACCGGGCTTAGACTTGTCTCTCTAAACACTTGACATTGTTGAATTATCCGCGTTAAATCTACACGCGTGATAAAAAAAAGAATGAAGTCCATTGAGAACGTATTTGTACACGGCCCCGCTGGTCCGCAGGTGTTCTGCCTCGACGAGCCGGCGTCGTGCATGTCGTGGCTGGCGGACGGCCCCGGCGTGGCGCTGGGGCTGGCGCGGGGCGGGCGCGAGCTGGTGCGCGCGTACGAGTGCGCGGGCGGCCGGCGGCTGGCCCTCGCCGGGGTTACTGGCAGCGGGGCCGCCGCTACGGCGATAGCCGTCGATCATAGCGGGTGAGACCACTTCTGTACCTCAATACTTGTATAAGCCATATACGTACACTAGCTGTGCTCGCGACTTCGTACGCGTGGAATAGTTATTTTTTCCCCGTTTTTTTTTTACATTTTCCATTATTTCTTCGCTCCTAATAGTTGCAACGTCATCACGTCGCTTTAGGCTATATAACATCTTATATAGCCTAAAGCCTTCCTCGATAAATGGTCTATTCAACACAAAAAGAATTTTTCAATTCTGACCAGTAGTTCCTGAGATTAGCGCGTTCAAACAAACAAACAAACTCTTCAGCTTTATAATATTAGTTAAGATATGACACAATATGTCATGTAGTGTAGGGCGTCCGCCATGAGATGGCGTTACACCGTAGAGCGAGCCGGCCTGTCTGTACCGCGGTGTAGGGATTTTTCTCTGTCTATATGTGTCGCTTATCTTCAAACGGAGGTAACTCCAGCGAACGTGAATTTGAGTTATTTGGCCAAAATATCTAGTTTAATTTTAAAACCTATGGTTACCTAAACTTGCAAGACGCAGATAATTGCACACGAAAACCGTGGAAGACTCCCAACTACGAGTATCAAGATGATAAGGATGAAATCTTGCATTGATTGGAGATGTAGTTTATTAATATTATTGATGGATTGTTGGTTGTAACCGCAGGTCGGGCCGCATCGCGTGCGCAGACGAGACGGGTACGATACGCGTGTGGGAGGTGCCCGCGCGCCGCGGCCGCCTCGCACCCGCCCACCTCGAGCTGTAGCCACGCCCGCCTCGAGCTGTAGCCACGCCCACAAGTTGTAGGCCACGCCCAGCTCGGGCTGTAGCCGGGCCCACAAGTTGTAGGCCGCGCCCACCTCGAGCTGTAGCCGGGCCCAGCTCGGGCTGTAGACACGCCCACATGGATGTAAGCCACGCCCACAAGTTGTTGGCCACGCCCGCCTCGAGCTGTAGGCCACGCCCGCCTCGAGCTGTAGCCACGCCCACCACGGCCACAAGCTGTAGGCCACGCCCACAAGTTGTAGGCCACGCCCGCCCCAAGCTTTTGTAGGCCACTCCCAGCTCGAGCTGTAGCCACGCCCACATGGATGTAAGCCACGCCCGCGTGTTATAGGCCCGCCCACCTCGAGCTGTAGCCACGCCCTCTGCGTGACGTCACCCGGTAGAGTACGGATTTTGACTGCTGTTGGTGTTCCGGATATCCGGATAACTGTATCCGCGGACTTCCGAATGAGAAGTCGGCTCTGCTTTTTGTCGGGATCTGTTACGTTGATAATTTTCAATCGATGGTATGAAATGCTACTCTTTAATGAAATAACGGCAGGAGTTTAAGTGGAAGTGGACGTTTGAGACCAAAACTTATACGGAACCCGAACGATGCAGAAAGTCAACCTCTCGACAAAAGCAGCTTTAAAAGACTATAATTACGATATTTATTATTAAAATAATTAGAATAATTGTTATTATTAAAATAATTATATTAATTAATTTAGAATACTTTTATAAATAAAACAACTCGACTGGAATCCATGTATTTTATTTATTTAATAAAAATTAAAACTAAATTCATCTTATACACAATGACTCAAAATATACATTTTGACGTGAATCTTGGCCCACACGCTACTGCACACCCGACCACCAACAGGCTTCATACATTTATACACAAAATTAATTACATTACACTGGCGTGCAAATTAAGTAGACCATCAAATTAAAAGTTTATTTCTACACTTATGGAGAAAAGTCTGGTCACTTATGGAGAAAAGTTTTATTTTATTTCATTTAAATGTGAAACTATGTTGCATGTCCAACAGTGGACTGCTGGACATGCAACATAGAATTGACTTTTGACAAACATAGAATTGAAATTTACACACATTACAATATATCAGTTGCCTAGTACCCATAGTACAAGCTTCGGCTTAGTTTGGGGCTAGATGGCGTTGTATGGCCCAGCGTGGCATGTCTTGTCTTATTTACTACTTTTTTATTCCTTAGAGCTTTTCGCCATTGGCCATAAACAGTGAAGAATTATTCTCCTGATGTTAAGTGTTTAAGGGGCAGCGCAGACGATACGTGACGCACTTTTTTGCAATTATATGCAGTAACGCACACGACGCGCAATAATCTGTCGCGGATAATTCAGACTCCACGCACACGACGCACATCTTCGATCATTCTGTCAGCAGACCTGGACGCTCTTTTTAAATGTCTCAGACGCAGACTCCATCGCACCAAAAGTGTGCCGTCTGCGCTGCACCTTAAACTGTCATTTTGACAGATATTCAAACATTTTTAAAGACTATTTCCTTGCACGCAAGTGTACAACAGTCATTGTAGAAAACATTTATAAATCTACGAACATATTGTTCCAAAAGCTATTTTATCATTGGTCACATCAATTGGACACATATTATTCAAGATAATGTTTTTATTCATAGAATAAATATATTTATAAAAGTTTTACACCGGTGTGTACCGACACACTTTTCCCATTTGCCCCTTGAATGGGGCTAGTGGGAATAAACCAACAGGTACCTGTTTCGAGTCCAAGTTAAGGCTATATATTATAATCTATAGTCAGGAAACTGGTTTGAGTCCAAGTTTAGGCTATATATTATAGTCTATAGTCAGGAAATTCGCGGCGATACAACCCCGTGCATAGAAAAGCTCGTTAGGCGGCCCCTACGCGATCAATTATATTGCGCAATATTACTGATTGATTAGGCTAAATATTGAATTTTGCGCAATGATTGAACAAAAGTTTCGAGTTGCTTTAATTTAACGGGTGTAACACCCATATTCACAAACGATACTATGCGTCGCGCGGACGCACAGGTAACCGAAACCTAAGTATTAATGCCTTACTACGCATAGCAATGCTAGTTTTCATGGATAAGTATTGTTGTAAATACGGGTGTTATTTTACTAGTTTTGGACTTTATTTCAAAGCAATAAATGTCAAAATTATTAGTCATCAATTTATCTATTGCCTTTTGAGAGATACATCCAGTCAAATACGATTTCCCACTAGCCCCGCTGTCGCGGCAGCCCCGTTGTAACCTAATAAGGGGGCAATCGGGAATCCGTTCCGAACAGTCCATATCTATAAATCATCACAGCCAAGATATGGAGTAACCAAAAACAACATCTATTGTCCATACATTTACGGTACAAAATCCGATTTCTTGACTAATATGCAATTATGGCTAAAATTGTAAATAGTCCGTCTTTTAGCTTATTCAAAAATAAAAGACACGTATTTTTCCTTTTTTCATTCAAATAAACAATAGCAAAGATACAAGGCATCAGAAGTTAGGAGTGGGAGTCTTTGACGTCACTCGCTCCCGTAAAAATGCCTCACCGTGACGTCACGCGTAATTTCAACTTGCTATAACTTTGTAATTTTTGTCTAATTTACAAATAAAAAAATACGCGTCTTTTATTTTTGAATAAGCTAAAGGACGGACTAATTACAATTTTTAGCCATAATAGCGATACAAAAAACCATTCACAAGTTGCCTTGAATCGTCTGTAAGTTGATTCGCCGGGCGCGGCGATTGGTTGCGATTAGTCGCGGTGTGCGATTAGTCGCGGTGCGATGGGGTGAGTCGCGGGTGTGCGATTAGTCGCGGGTGGGGATTAGTCGCGGTGCGATTAGTCTCGGGTGCGATTAGTCGCGTGCGATGATCGCGTGCGATTAGTCGCTGCTGGACGAGTTCGCGGGTGGATGTGCGGTCCGGTGGGCCGTACTTCGACTTTATTTGGTGCGTGCCCTTTGCTTCGCCTCGTCTGTAAAGAGAAATAAATATTAACGTTCATCAACATCATAATAGGCCTATCGAGCAATGGTAGCACTCAGATTCGGTCATTCGACCCGACAAGGTCCATTCAAACAAGACCATGGTCTCTCGAACCCAGGACATGGTCCTTTCGACCCAGACATGGTCCATCAAACAAGGACATGGTCCTTCGACCCATGACATGGTCCATCGACCCAGACATGGTCCATCAAACCAGACATGGTCCTTCGACCCCGGACATGGTCCTTCCGACCCATACATGGTCCATCAAACCAGACATGGGGGGGGGGTCCTTCGACCCAGACATGGTCCTTCGACCCAGACATGGTCCATACAAACCAGACATGGTCCTTCGACCCACAGACATGGTCCTTCGACCCAGACATGGTCCATCAAACCAGACATGGTCCTTCGGACCAGCATGATCCTTCGACCCAGAATGTTCATCAAACCAGACATGGTTCCTTCGACCCAGCATGGGTCCTTCGAACCCAGACATGGTCCTTCGTATCCAGACAATAGTTCTTTGACCCAGACATGGTCCTTCGACCCCAGACGTCATGGCCTTAATTTGACGCAGACCATGGGTACATCAAACCAGACATGGTCCTTCGACCCAGACATGGTCCTTCGACCCAAACATAATCCTTCCGACCCAGAACATTGGTCCTTCGACCCAGACATGGTCCTTCGACCCAGACATAGGTCCTCTGACCCAGACATGGTCCTTCGACCCAGACATGGTCCTTCAGCCCAGACATAGGTCCATCGACCCCAGACATGGTGCCTTCAGCCCAGACCATGGCCTTTAAATCAGAACGTGATCCTTCAACCATATACATGGTCCTTCGACCCAGATATGGCTTTCCACCCATAAGATGGGCTCATGGCCTATAGCCTACGAGTCCGCTCCGGTCACTGGCATGGCGCCGCTCGAGGGCTTCGGTGGCGGGTGGGGGCGGCGGCGGCGGGCCCATCTTCTCCAGCTCCTCGAAGGTAAGCTGGTGCATCATCTGCCTGCCGCTCCTCCGGGAAGTGTCTCAGGGCGCGCGAACCTGGGAACAGGAACGGGTTCGGTCATAAAATAAATAAATTACCCAAGGACATGCCACGCTGGGGCCACAAAGCGTCACCTAGCCCCAAACCTAAGCCGTAGACTTGTACTATGGGTAAAGACAACTGATAAACTTAACTTAGATACATTTTTTTTTGTAAATAAATACATATTAATACATAGAAAACACCCATACCAATTCAAACAGACGAACATGTCAGAACACGAAATGTTAGTAATGAGCGGGAATCGAACCCACGACCCTTGGCTCAGAGAGCAGAGGTTCACTTACAACCGAAATGGAGCACCGAGCCTGGTCAAATGTCATCATCATGATATCAACCTCATTCGCATGCCACTGATCGGAAATATTGCAGGAGACAGGAACAGTTAATCGAAAGAGTCAATTGTTTGGTCAAATATAGTTTATGGACAAGTGATTAATTCGGGCATTATTTATAATGCGAGGGCATTGTTTGCCTAAGCGACTTTAATTGTAGGTAGATACTTAACCTAGTGTGAAAGTATATTATTTTGATCTTCCGTTGGATTCCAGCCAGTGTTTAAAAAATAAACATTACAATGATTAGTCGTAAATCCATATCATTTTTTTATTCACTCATTAATAGGGTCTAGAAGTTAAAATGCAAGTACCAGCAAGTGGATTTATAAAATAGGAGTCCTTACTTATACTCGTAAAACAATAAATGAGTCTGATTATTCCAATTTGTTAATTAGATGTTATTTTTTCTAATTAAGAGTTCTATTAAGTAATTTATTTAAGATTAAACAAAATAATAAAAAACCAGCCAGTGGGATTAGCGTCGAGCACAGATGGTTATGTATCGGAGCCTCTGATTTGTTATGGAAAATTTACATCTAGCGGTTCTTAAGATATGGTATGGTGACAGACGGACTGACGGTTGGGACAGGAAATCTTAGTAATAGGTTTCCGTTTTTAACCCTTTTCATTACTTATTATCAATAAATTGACACCAAATTAGGCCCACGTTTTCCTGTACATAGAACCTCTGTCAATAAACCCTATGGCTTACGTTTAGTTCCCATTATTATGCAAATAGTGTGCATTTGGGCAAGTAGTTACTAGGAAGCGTTGTCCATCTTGGGTCAAACAGACCAAGTAATGTCTGTCCTATGTATCCTGATCTCATATACACTTAGTAAATATCTTAAGGAGTGTTGGATCCGTGCACCCACGCAATCCTTACAGAGGATCGAAGTATAACACTCCAAAGTGAGACCTGCGTTATAGTTACTGGATTGTTTTTATGGACTCAACCAAAAAGGGTAATGAACACTATTTATTATGGCCCGGCAATTTGATTATTTGAATACTTATTATCAAATTGCCTTCTCATATTGGCCATTAACACATTGCCCGGGCATTATGTATTAATGCTACATTTATTACTTGGTCCATAACATTATACAGGAAAATAATAAAAATAATTAAAAACGGTTCCTAACCAACCGGATACATGGTCCTTCGAACTGGATTCATGGTCCTTCAACCTGGAAACCACCTGTCCTTCGAACCGGCTCACCTGGTCCTTTCGAGTCGGACTCATGACCCGTGAGCCGGACTCACTCTGGTCCTTCGCAGCCGGACTCATGACCCCTGAGCGGGCGGAAAACGTCTGGTCCTTCGAGGTCGGACTCTGACCCCTAGCGCGGACTCACCTGGTCCTGCGAGCCGAACTCATCTGGATCCTTCGAGACGGACTCATGCCAGTCCCTTCGAGACGGACTCATCGGTCCTTCGAGACGGTACCCATCTTCGTCCTTCGAGCCGGACACGTGGTCCTTCGAAGCCGTCTCACCTAGTGTTCCGTGCTTGATCGCGTCGTGGTAATGTGCTGCATGCGGGCCGAGCTCTCCTTGACGCGGCGTGGCTCTTGAGCGTGATGGCCGTTGTAACCTAGCAGCAGTTGCCGCATCGCCGTCCTTTGGCGGCGCTACTGCTTGTCGCGGTTGGTTAGTCCGGTGAACTCGCGTTCCATCGGTGGAATGGAATATTTTGAATTATGTTGGTGATATGCTTTTTTTATAAAGCCTACCGGCACAAAGGCTTCCCTACGCCTGATGAAGCGAAAAGAGAAGCCCAAGCTGTGACAACGGGCAAGTAACTGGTCACGGATTAAGTTGCGACCCGCCATGCGGCCAATACCTCCCACGAGCTCCGGAAACCCTACTTCACTCACACCCAGAAGGATCAACCGTGCCTGACTCTTGGTTCCTATGAACCTGACTCAATTCGTCCGAGCCTAGATCTTCTGCGAGTCTTCTTTCCGCGCCTACGGACTACCAAGCACGTGGTCATTCGAGCCCGATCACATAATCAATGAACTGGATACGATGTCCGTCTACCCGAATCGGCCTTCGACCCGTACTCTTAGTCCCTTCGACCCAGCAACATGGTCCTTCGAGCCGGACATTCGATACTTCCTTAAATCCAGACTATCACCTGTCCCGCTGCTGTGTAGGTGGCGCATTAGGGTGCTGCTGCCGCTCCGCTCGCAACGTCACGCCAGTGTGCCGTGCAGGAGACGTTCAGCACGGTGACGCAGGCTCGGAGCTGCGCGTAGAATCGATCGTCCTAGCGTGGAGGTGCTTGCCGAATAGTCGCTCCTGGAACAATAAATAATAAAGTAAATAACCCCATGACAATTCCAACGCATGGCCACCCACAAGCGCCACCTACCCCCAAAGCAAAACCTATCTATGTACTATGGGTACTAGACATATGATAAACATACCTAGATATTTTTTTTGTAAATAAATACATATTATACATAGAAAACACCCAGACCAAGCAAACAGGACATGTTCATGAACAACAAATGTTTGTACAGTGCGGGAATCGAAACCCACGACCGACCCTTGGCTCAGAGGGCAGAGGTCACTACAAATGAGCCTGTTCAATATTTATTATTTTATTTATTTATTAATCACACACAATTTATAAGCTAACAGATTGTTATTATCCAAAGGAAGCGCTTACAAAATAAATATAAAAGGTTGTACACACAAATAAATTAGACAGTATTCGATATTGGGTAGGGTCAGAAATACAATACAATACATAATGATTTCGACATAATTACAAATAAGGTGCACGAAAAAGCAACGTTAAGTTATGTTCAAAGGTAAAT
>CM062105.1:1555923-1569527 GCA_031163375.1 Conogethes punctiferalis | reverse complement strand
CCATGTCCTCCATGGCCAGTTTTCCGACCTCGTCCGTGGTTTTGTTGTCCAGGTCTAACTCTGATTCAAGGGCTACGCCGTAGCCAGCCCTTGTACGGGCGGCACGAGCCTTTTGCTCTGCAGCCGCGTGTTCCTCCTCTATCTGTAGCCGTTGCTGTTCTTTTTTGGCAGCATTCAGCTCCTTTAGGGCAGCGGCACGGCCGACGTACTCTCCCGTCGTAGCCGGCCGGCCGCGCCCCCTTTTTGGTGTTGTCTTCCGCCCTGATCTCTTCCCCTGAGAAGGAGATGAATCGGAGGTCGACCCCTCCTCTCCGCGTTTCCTCTTTAGGTAGCTGGTCTGCGAGACCATGCTATCATCAGACACATTAGTAAGCGTCTCCATGTCCGAGTCCTCTAGTTCCGATGGCCGTACGAAGAATGACGACGACCTTGTAACTGAGGAGGCCGTAGATGACGCGCGGCTCCTTGAAACGGCGTCAATAGACGCACCCACAACTGCATCCAATGTAGGTATATTAGCGCATTGAAGCACCGATTCCGCACCCGAAAGTGCAACTTCGCCCGAAGGCCCAAACTCCGCGCTCGAAGGCGCAACTCCGCCCGAAGGCCTCGACTCCGCGCTTAAAGGCGCCTCCTCCTCCTCCTCCACATCTACGACAAGTTTGCGAAACGAATTTTTAGTGAAATGCTCCATAAACGTCCCACGAGAATGGGGGAAAGGTAGGTCCACCCAGACAGAGACCCCTGTATCTGGGTAACCCTATTTACGGCCACGGGGGGCGGGCGTTCCCCGTGGGCTGAGCCGCTCCGCCGACCTTAACCCAGCCGACGACCCCCAAATAGGGGCCCCACCTGCCACGAGCCTCCACAGCGGTGGGATTGGGGTTTTTTATTGAGGTTTTCTCCTCTTGGACCGGCCGATCAAGGCAAGTCCCCTGGTCCCTGCCGATAAACACGGCAGGGGAAACAGGTTGCCCGACGGTGACCGGAGTCTGCCCGCCGACCACGATATTCGCAGCCGACGAGCCCGCCGCGCGGGGTGGTTTTTTAGTGTGGTTGTCTCCACTTGGGCCGGCCGGTTAAGGCGAGCCCCCTGGCCCCTGCCGAGAAACACAGCAGGGGTAACAGGTTGCCCGACGGTTGATCAAAGATCTGTCCGACGGCCACGACGACCGTGACCGACGAACCCGTCGCGCCGCGGTGCTACACCGCCACACCTACGAGCCGCAGCTCCAACGACAACGACCGACTAAACAAAATGTGTGACCACAACGAAGTGGTGCACAGAACACACCGGATGTTGCGCACAGACACGCAACCGCGAACTCAGTTCGCCATACGACGCCGCCTGACTGCAGCAGCCCGAGGCAGGACGGACGGGAGAACCGTCCCCCTCGAAAAGGGAATCTGCCGTCGAGTAGCAATCTCCTAGGAGATTACTACCCTCCGTTGCCCAGGGTACACCAGGACCAGATCATATCGTTCCCTTCGGATCCGTGAGGATCAAAAGGGACTGATATCAGACAGCCACTCGTGGAGGTTTCCCAAAAACATACCCCACCCAACCAAAAGCCTAACCTAACCCTAACCAAGACAAAAAAACAAAAAAATAACCTAACCAAGCCAAGAATATAAGTAGATAACATATTGAACAAAAATCTGGATATATACTTGCACATATACCTATATTAGGTAGGCTATACACACGCCTGTAATCACATAGGAACCCCCCCCCCCCCTCACGCACACGCGCGCACACACACACACACACACACACACACACACACACACACACACCTGTATTAGGTACCTGCCTACACACACATACCTATACTAGGTACCTACCTACTAGCCTAACCCCCCCCCACACCTGTATTAGGTACCTGCCTACATACTTACGTATTAGGTACCTGCTTATGCCACACACACACACACACACACACACACACACACACACACACACACACACACACACCTGTATTAGGTACCTGCCTACACACACATACCTATACTAGGTACCTACCTACTAGCCTTACCCTCCCCCCCCCCCCCCAACCTGTATTAGGTACCTGCCAGCCAGCCAGCCAGCCAGCCAGCCAGCCAGCCAGGACTCCGGCCCCCCTCACAGAACTGTTTGAGTTAGAGTAAGTTTTACAGAAGAATGGATCTAATTAAATAGCAAGCTAAACAAGGCAAATACCAATGAAATATAATTATTATGTTATTAAGTAGGTATATACCTACACAAGTAGAAATGTGGCGCGAATTAAAGGAGGCCTACGTTCAGCAGTGGACGGACCAAGGCTGTTGATTGATACCTACACATACAAACTTCCTGCCAATTACACACATAACTATACTAGGTACCCACCTACACACATACCTATACTAGGTACCTACCTACCTGCCTGCCTGCCTACATACATACTTACTAGCCTTTACACACACCTGTAATAATAATAATAAGCATTTATTTCCATTCACAATGACTTTTTCAATTTATTAGCATAATACATATATTTCAATAATAGTTAGTATTCAAAAACCAAAGTGAGAGGACGGATCCTGTACTAGGATTCCCTGTGTTACAGGACTCCGGCCCCCCTCACAGAACTGTTTAGAGTTATAGTTAGTTTTACAGAAGAATGGATCTAATTAAATAGCAAGCTAAACAAGGCAAATACCAATGAAATATAATTATTATGTTATTAGGTAGGTATATACCTACACATACAAACTTCTTGCCAATTACACACCTCTAATAGGTACCTACCGCCCGGCCTATAAACGTAACACAAACATCTTCATTCAAATTTAAATACCTATATAATACACTAGCAGCCCGTCCCGGCTTCGCACGGGGTAGACAATTAAATTGTTCAAATTTTACCAAGGTTTTTTTCCTAAATGAAATGTAGCCTATGTCAAATTGGAAGAATGTAGCATTCTATTGGTGAAAGAATTCTGGCCCAGTAACTTTTGAGCCTATTCATCACAAACATACAAAAATAGGTACAAATCTTTCCTTTCTCTTTATAATATTAGTGTAGAAAAGCGATATTGGGTACCTACCTACGTGCCACACCTATATCAACTACCTACCTATATACACATACATACATACAAACTAATTCATTCAACACGCACAACAACAAACCAATTTTTATTAACAACCACACCCACCGCCTCACCATACACCTATATCAAGTACCTACCTACCATTCAAAACGCACAACAACAAACCAATTTCGCCCCGCCCCGTAATCTAACCTTACCGTAAGTACATAACCACACCACACCCAACTGTCTCCAATTCGACGCGATACCTTTTCTTTTTTGCCCGCCCTCCCTCCCTGCCGCCTGTGACCGGGAATAGATATGAACCGCAAATTTACTTACCTACTATGTTACAAGACCATCAAGCGTCACACTCGGCTAAACATCATCAACATCCTACCTACTTAATAGAAATTCAAGAATTTTTAAAATAAATAAGATAAATTGTAACAACAATACATAATACTCTTCACAACTTTGACGTTTAATGCGTTTGATGCGGTTAAATGAAGCCACGTCTAAATAACCTAGGTACCTAGTTAAGAAGGTTTTTATTTTGTACTCTCCACAATATTAGATTTTAGAACAACCGAACAATATTAACTTGTTGCACTTAAACCGTACGCCATTTGCAATAGACAAAATAGAAAAATATAAACTTCATTCATAGACAAATTACACAGTTTGTGCACAGATTAAAAATAAGATAGTGCATTGTATACATTAACACTATTACATACTATTAAAGTGTAACAGCACCAACAAACCACCAAATATTTCACCAACCATACACCCAATGCAACACTAATTTAAAAAAATAAATCAATCAAAATCAAGTCACACAATGTATGCAAGGCTTTATACAGACAGTATCATACGGACAATCATTCATTTATTACTTATAGAAAAAAAAAAAATCACATGAAAGCTTAACACTATCAGGAAAACACCAGTCTTCACTTTATAAACATTACTTTATATTTTGTAATGCTCCATTACAGTAATTTTTCTTACAAATCAAGATTATTAATACAAAATCCTGTGCGCGGGGTACCAGAGAAAAATATTGACAGTTTCACATTCGTTCAAAAACAACACTAACTATTTTAGTAATCACAATAATTTCCATACTCGTTCAAAAACAAAACTAACAATAAAATTCTAGTTTAATAAAATTAGGAACATATTTATTTTATTAAGCATATCAACGGAAACAAATTCTTATTTAATAATAGTAATATTTTACTCATTTGCCTTCACGCACGTGAAACGTCAAATACGACAATCATTCATTCATTTAAAAAAAAAAAACAAAAAACAATTTGATAACTGAAACCAGAGCCATAAAAAGTTTTAAAAGTTCACACGTCAAACGACAAATGTCAAAGTAATCGTATTGAAAAAATATGAATTTGTCAACAAACTTATCTGTGTTGTGTAATTATTTAATTAAATGTGTTATATTTCAGAATATGAGGAGACAATTGAAAAGTGAGGATAAATTAAACATTAATTACAATGGATGTCATCTTCGTTCGTCGAATGAAACCACATAGATAATGTTTTTGAAATTGTTAAATGAGATTGTACCCAGGTAAGACTTACATACTTTACTTACTCGATTCAATTGTATTATTATAGTGAATATGTGAAAATAAAGTGAAATAATAAGTGGCAAAATTAATATGCGAATTAAATACTGAGTAATATAGGTATTGTGTACCTATCTATCTGCATACTTGTAAATAATTCATTAAATTTATAAAATGGTGTTTTGTTTTATTCATTTAACAAAAATTTACATGTATTTACAACAATCTTTGTATAAAAACTAGCTAATTGTTAGTTGTGTCAAAATTAAGCAAATAAATAAAGTAAATAAGTAACCGTTTATATTATTTTATAGAAAGGTGATGTTACTTATGTAATTATTGTGTTTACTTAAATCAAACCAACTACATAGTATGATTTCTACTTTCTAGTATGATTCTAATAAGAATTCTTTTATTTTATCATAAAATTACCTACATACATATTTAAATTACATTGTTTTTGTGAAGTGAAAATTTTTCAACGGAACAAAATCAAGAGTTGAATTTATGTATAATGTTTGATATTTTAATAATATAAATACATCAGGATGGGACTGTACATAATGTCAAAAGCATTAACAATTAAATATTTACATATATATGAGAATAAAAATTATTATTAAGTTTTTTCATCGTAGACTTGAAATGATAATTTTGTATTTTATTAAATTTCTTGCAATGTTTATGCATGTAAATACAGTCAATACATTAAGATGGTGAATAATAGATACAAAATATATTAATTTTGAATTGAATGTTGTTTATTCTTACATTTTCAGTTATGTCATCCCATATAGGTACACAAATTATTAAGAAATACATTGTGCAAACTGTGCATGTAGCTGTACATTTTGGTAATTAGTTCATTAGAATAGTGATGATACCTAAACAATATGAAATGAATGTAGATAACTTTAATATGCAGAAATTATAGACATTTTCTCATGTTCTCCGATTGAGTTCATGCGGGTAGCATTGTACATAATTAGCTATAAGTAGGTAGATAAGATTATTAGATTGAAATAAATAAATAAAGTAAGTAGTTGTTAAGTAATGTCTATATAAAAAAAAAAGGTAAGGTACCTAAAGTACATACGGGAACACATCAAACAATTGATTTTTGTTGAAAATTTTATTTTGGCTAATAATTACAGAAACATAGGTAGGTATGTATCTAAAAGAGAAATTGTAATAGGGTAAATGCCCTGTCATTGGACAGTTAAGAATCTTTCGAAGGTTTTGAATGCTTAATGACCACATTTACAAAGATATCGGCTATAATTATTCTTTTCTTGTTTGTTTAATATGTATATGTTTATAATACATTCTTAAAAACTCTTATTAAATCATCAAAATTATACTTTATATTACCTTTTGTTTAAAAGGAAAAAGACTGCATCAAATTGGACGAATCTTGGTTTTATGTATTCGCTTTTCTTGGGATAAAGTTATTTAAATTTAATATTTTTTAACTACTGGAACTGAATTTATTAAAAATGTTTTATACAAAAGTTTTGTCAAAAAGCAGAGTTTAGAAAGAGATCAGTACCTACCAATGTTCTAGTTTTTTGAGAAACCTTAGATTTTAAAGTTTAATTGTGTTCTGTCCAATGACTAGTAGTGTCCAATTAGTGGGCATTTACCCTATGTGTTTATAATGATTATATTTTTAGCTTAAAAATATCTATATCGTGAAGATAGCCAAATTATAGATGTGACGAACATACTTACATACCTATAAATGTATAGAATCGAATGTGACGAACATTCTTACTATAGGTATAGAAATCAAATGTGACGAATATACTTACGTTGAGTGATTTAAAGTATAAAATATGAATTTGTTAGATGTATGTAGGTAGGTGTATCTATGTGACGAACATACTTACTATAGGTATAGAAATCAAATGTGACGAATATACTTACGTTGAGTGATTTAAAGTATAAAATATGAATTTGTTAGATGTATGTAGGTAGGTGTATCTATGTGACGAACATACTTACGTTAAATTTAAAAAAAAAAACCTATAGATGTATAGAATCGAATGTGACGAACATACTTACTATAGGTATAGAAATCAAATGTGACGAATATACTTACGTTGAGTGGTTTAAAGTATAAAATATGAATTTGTTAGATGCATGTAGGTAGGTGTATCTATGTGACGAACATACTTACGATAAATTAAAAAAAATAAATAAAATAACAGTATCGAATCGAAAAACGACGATTTCGTCCTCGGACGAATCACCTGGCGTAGGGCTGAGTCTCAACAGATCGCAGCACGACGCTGCTCTACCGAGCACAACACCCCGCCAGGAACGGAAGTCGTCTACAGACTATTCCGAGCCCCGACATCGAACTGAGGTAAATTCGAACCTTCAGAGCCGTGGTGCACGTGTTAAACCGACCGCACCGATCTCTGCGATTCAAATGGGCTTCGACGTCGCACCTTACGATGTAAAGCGCGACTAGTAAAGTCACATTGTTTAGAGCCTCCCGACTCTCGGGGCTCCACAGTGAGCATATCCTTGCCGGATTCGGCTAGGCTGGCTTCGGCCTTAGAGGCGTTCAGGCATAATCCCGCGGATGGTAGCTTCGCACCACCGGCCGCTCGGCCGAGTGCATGAACCAAATGTCCGAAACTGCGGTTCCTCTCGTACTGAGCAGTATTACTATCGCAACGACAAGCCATCAGTAGGGTAAAACTAACCTGTCTCACGACGGTCTAAACCCAGCTCACGTTCCCTTTTGATGGGTGAACAATCCAACGCTTGGCGAATTTTGCTTCGCAATGATAGGAAGAGCCGACATCGAAGGATCAAAAAGCAACGTCGCTATGAACGCTTGGCTGCCACAAGCCAGTTATCCCTGTGGTAACTTTTCTGGCACCTCTTGCTAAAAACTCTTTATACTAAAGGATCGATAGGCCGTGCTTTCGCAGTCCCTATGCGTACTGAACATCTGGATCAAGCCAGCTTTTGCCCTTTTGCTCCACGCGAGGTTTCTGTCCTCGCTGAGCTGGCCTTAGGACACCTGCGTTATTCTTTGACAGATGTACCGCCCCAGTCAAACTCCCCGCCTGGCAGTGTCCTCGAACCGGATCACGCGGGAGTTTAACGGTGACGAGCGTTGCCGCCACGCCACCACTCTGCACGCTTGGAACGAAACACCGTGCGCCCGCCGAATAAATCGACCGCGCACCGCTTCCGCCCAACCGAGTAAGTAATGAAACAATGAAAGTAGTGGTTTTTCAGCGACGACCGCGAACGATCTCCCACTTATGCTACACCTCTCATGTCTCCTTACAATGCCAGACTAGAGTCAAGCTCAACAGGGTCTTCTTTCCCCGCTGATTCTCCCAAGCCCGTTCCCTTGGCTGTGGTTTCGCTAGATAGTAGATAGGGACATGACCCTCCACCAACCCATGGTCCTTCCCGCCTTACGGCATACGGACCGAATCTCGGGAGACGCACCCGGTACTTGCGACATGGCTCTTTCCCAGGGTGCGCTTCTTGATGCTCCCTACAAATTTCTCTTCTCCGTCCCTTTTATCTGTTTCACCTCTCCCCCTTCTGGGGCGTGACGCCACAACCACATCACTCGACGCCCGGGCAGATCTATTCCTTACACCTCTCGTACAATGATGCCTTCCTCAGCCATCCGTGCGCGAATCTCCTCAGCCGTCCAAATCCTTCTTCACTATCCACGAGGTCTCCGAAGTACACGGGCCCAGACACCGGCCTGGGCCAGTCCTCCAGCATCAAGCGCCGCTCCTCTTCATAAACTGGGCAATCCCACAGCACATGGTCCCTGGACTCCCTCTGTGCTCCGCATCGGCACTCGGCAGACCCTCTCAGCGCCATGTCGTAGAGTCTTCCGCTGAAGTTGCCGTGACCCGTTAAGAGCTGCGACACGGCGTAGTCCGGCTCCACCCATGTGAGCCTCATCCTTTCCAACACGTCTGGGAAGAATGCTCTTAATTCTGCACCCTTTTCCTCCCTCGACCAGCGGTCCTGCCACTGGGCCATGATCCCCTCATTTACCCTCCCCTTGACCGCGTTGCGCTCCCTCCCCGTCGCCTCCTGAGGACACTCCCGCGCGACCCGTCCCGCCCGTATGACCTCAAGGTCGGCCGGCAACACCGCCGCCAGAACTGGCAACGCCGAAGTGCTGACCGACCTGTAGGCTTTGGTGAGGAGTACCAGAGCTGGGCGCTGTGCGCGCAGCAAGGCACTCCTCACAACGTAAACAGATGCACGCTCAAACCAGACGGCCGCCGCGTAGGTGACCGTAGCTACAAAAGTGCCCGCGTACACAATCCTGAGGGCCCTGTACTTCACACCCCAGGAAGATGCCGATACTCTCGACATCTTCCCGAAGCATTTCGCAGCCCGTTGCCCGATATCTGCAGCATGTTGCTGAAAAGATCCCCCCCCATCCAGCACAACCCCCAGCAGGGTAGCGCTCGTGACCGCCGCGATCGAGGCTCCGTCCATGCGCACAGTGGGGGGACGCTTGAATTTCCCCCGCACTGTTAGGGACTTTGACTTCCCGGCTGAGAAGGCTAGCCTGTTTCTGGTCCCCCAGTCTGAGATCAACTTGAGGGACTCTTGCGCAGCCCTCTCCAAGCCCGCCCTGGACGAAGCCTCGATCACGACCGTAATATCGTCTGCATATGCCACCATGCTAACTCCCTCCGGCGTCGGCAACCGCAGGACATCGTCGAGCAGGAGATTCCACAGCGTGGGTCCCAAAACCGACCCCTGGGGGCATCCCATGCTCGACGGCTTCCACACCACCTGGTGGCCAATGTATAATCCCACTTCTCGGTCCGTGAAATAACTTACTAAGATTTTATAAATGTTGGGTGAGCATCCGACCTGTTTAGCTTTTAGTAGGATCATTGGCCACCAGGCGTTGTCGAACGCTCCCGATATGTCCAGCAGGACCAGTTGGACGTATGTCTCCGACGTGTCAGCTACCCGATCCAACACGGAGTTGATGGCCGTGACTGTAGATCTGCCCCGCCTGAACCCATGCTGTGAAGGGGAAATGTTGCGATACAGGCAGGGGGCGCAACGCAGTATTAATCTTTCCAGAATCTTGCCCATCACGGAAAGCAATGTGATGGGCCGGTACGCCTTGGGGTCATTCAAAGACCTATCATTGCCCTTTGGCAGAACCACCAGCCGACCCCTCTTCCACATCTTGGGAAATATGCCCTGTTTAATGCACGCCGACAGTACCACGAGCATCTCGGCTCCGCTTGCCTTCCACGACTGCTTAATGATTTTAGGCGTAAGGCCATCCATCCCGGGCGCCGTATTTGGCAGTTCTCTGACCACGCATGCTAAATCCTCCTGTGTAGGTAGTCCAGAGTCCTCACCAGTGGGTGCGCATGCAGCAGCCACTCGTACCATCCTATGATAGGCGGTGTCCGTCCTCAGGTCATCGTCCGGACACAGCTCCCGCACCAGTCCAGTCATGGATTCTAGGACCGTGTCTGTGTGGCGATCCACCAGCTTCATTCCGTGCAGCACATTCGACGGCGGTCTAGCTCTTCCTGAGGCCGCACGGTACGCAAGTCCCCATGGGTCCTCGTTTCCGTTGTCGGCCAGGCGCCGGAAAAAGGCCTCCTCCGCTTCCCTCATGGCCTTCTTGTATATGGTTCTTGCGGAACCTAGTGCCTCTCTCAGCGTCGCGTCTTCCACATCACCCGATCTTCGCCCCCTCTGCCAGGCCCGGCGCGCTCTATAGACGCCTTTCCGCAGGCCATCAAGTTCTGGCGTCCACCACTCGTATCCTCCGCTCCTCCGCTTACCGCGCATACCGAGGCATTCGCGGGCTGTACGCTCCACGACGGCCGAGTATTCATTGCACATCTGCTCTGCTGGGCCCCGCAGTGAGAGGCGTCCCATCCTCGCGTGCAGGGCACTCCGGAACCTCGCCCAGCTCACTCCCTTCTCCCTGAATGCCGGCTGCACCTCGTCGTCGATCTCTTCTCCTCCAAGTGGGTCCGCATCAGTGACCACGCTGAAAGTTATCAGCTGGTGGTCACTGATGCTGGCCCCCTCCCACACTCTCCATTCCTTCAGCCTTACTCCTCGGCTCGTCAGCGTGAGGTCGACGTTAGACGCCCCGTTGGGACCGTTGAACGTAGGCGGCTGGTTCTTTTCATTATGCAGCACCAGGCTGTGTCCCGATATACAGTCCTCAACTTGTGCACGCCTATAGGCCGCGTCAGGGCCACGTCCCACGCATTGTCGTTCTGTACAGTGCCATAGCGGGGAGTGTGCGTTGCTGTCCATGCCGATTAGTACCCTTTTCCCGTGCAGTCGGTCCAACGCGTTGGTGAGTCTATTTAGGTGCACTGCGACGTCGTGGCTGTATTGGCAGTACAGGGAGATGAGATACAATCCCTCCCCCCCGACCGCCACGTGTGCCACGGCGATATACTCGTCGCACAGGTGGTCTAGTAGGGCCACAGGCCACTCTTCGTTCAGGACCAAGATACCCGCCTTGGCCCCGGCTCCGCACTGCAGGATTCCTCCGCTCCCGCCGCAGTACTGCTCCTGGACGAGCACTACATCCAGTCGCCGCTCCCTCGCCACAATCGGCAGCTCCGTCGTCGCCGCGGCCGACCCCTGCAGATTGAGCTGCCCGATATTCACCTTGACGCCCGCTTCTACCGCCACTGGGTCATGTTGCTGGCCTGCTGCTCAGCGAACACTCTCCCAGGGCAGTCCGTGGCGGCAGTTCGGTGGTTCCTGGCTTCTGGCCTTTTAAATTTCCTGCATGTGGCGCATGCAGCAGCTCCCTCCTCCTTACAATCCGCCGCACGGTGACCGCCGCCTCCGCATCTCCCGCAGACCTCCTCCGCCGCCCTGCAGTGTTTCTCTGGGTGGCCGTATTGATGGCACCTATTACAGCACGTCACCCGGAGGAAGTCGCAGACCTCCGCCTCGTCCCACCCGATAAAGACGCTGCCCAGCCCCACCAGCTTCTCCCGCAGCGCAGGGGTGCACTCCAGCACCACCGTCGTCACTTGGCTTCCCTGGCGTGCCTTCCTGAAGGCCACCCGGCATTCCGCCTTCAGTTTGGTCGGAGTCCACTCCGGATCCTCCGCTAGGTTTATCTGGTGCAGGTCCTCCAATATTTTCCCGTCCGGATGGTTACTGCGAAGGTTCCGGATGGCCACCAGAGGCTTCCTCGCCTTCGGGTCCGTTGCCTTAAGGGTCGGAGGTGCGGCCTCCTTCAATTTCTTGGCCGCCTCAGCTGTGGCCGTCTGCACCACCACTCCCGCGTTACCCACCCGACGAATGGCCTGGACCTTGATGCCCGAGGCGCCCGGCTGCACCGCCTCCTGAAGAGCCTTTTTCGTGTCCTCGGAGGTCTTTATTTCCTCTGATGCTGGATAAAAGAGGACCGAGGGTCCCTTCTTCTCTACCGTTATCGGTAACTTGCCTTTTGGAAGTTTAAGCCGACTCGCGTAGCTTTCCACTCCTATTTCCCTCTGTTCCGCCTGAGGTGCACCCGCTGCTGTTACCGACGCCATCTTGAGCTCCATCTGTGCCACCTGGAGCTTCATGGCGGTGACGCAGTGCTCCTGTTCTGCCAGCCTGGTGTTCAGCGCCGCCACTACCGCCAGTATATCATGGCCGAACCCTGAGATTGCCCCCTTGTCTGTCAAATTCAACTTGTTGGTGGCATTAGCCACCCCGCTGATGCCTCTTACAGCCGCATAGGCCTTGTCGATGAGGTCCATCTTGCTCATCGCCGCCAGGGTTTCCGTATCTGACTTCTCCGGCATCTGTCCGCTCTCTACTACCTTCTCTGCTGCCGGGACTTTCTCAAGACTGGGAGTCGGGGTCGCCGGGGCGCCGGTCAGTATGCCTCCCACAGGGGGCGCCTGACTCCTTTTAGCCGTCGTGGCGACTCTTCGGCGAACCGCCTCCTGAACCTCTTGGGGAGACGCCAAGCGGCGCTTCCCCACTCCACTCTGCTTACCCTCCTGCTGGGGGGGGGTGTTCACCCCCGATGGTGGCGGCGTCCTCTGGAGAGACTGTCTGGGTTTGAACCCAGCCTCTCTCGACATGGCCTCCAGGGCAGCCATCTCCTCCTCTTTCCTCTCCATTTCCTCCTCTAGGAGTCTCCTATACTCCTCGTCCTCACCGCTCATCGTTGTCCGCACAATAAGAGTACACAATAGAAGTACAGATGACACTCAACTACAGGTGGCGAATATACCTCCGTTAAAAGTCAAAGCAAATTGAGGAATCTACTATTTAGCAGATTCCTCAAAACTACTGGCAACACCAACCAGCCACACAAACGTCACTACACGGCGTCACTGTCACTTAAGTGTCACTGTCACAGTCAAACGTCAACACAAGGCACGTGCACAAAAGCGTCACTGACCGCACAATACAGAAAGATCGGGTGGTCGAGAGAACTCAATCCACCCGTTACCTGTTAATTGTCCTTCCCCCTGTGCACACCCGGCCGTATGCCAAAAGGCAATGGGCCGATGCCGCGCACTCGCCGCAACTTCAGGCCGTCCGCCGTCTGACAGCAGACGTCACCTGACAGCTGACAGCTGTCAGTTGCAACACGCGGCGACCGCGTGCACTGGGATCTAACCTAAAACACTAAAACTAACACTAAGCACTAAACACAATCTTATACACTAGACTAGCGTCAATGTCGCGAAGGTGTCACTATCACAGCACTGATCCAGTAAGATTGTCCAATAACCTCTCGGAGCACGTGGCCCTTTGAGGTTATATCGCAACGTGAAACACTGAAAACCGTCTGAAAAGCCAGGAACGCGGCGCACACGACGAACAAACCGAAGGGCAAACACTATTCCCGACTTTCCACGCGGAAAAACCTCGGAAAACGCGATTTCCCACAGCCCGGGGTACCCGATAGCACGGAGCGCGCACGTGAGA
>CM062105.1:1543423-1550923 GCA_031163375.1 Conogethes punctiferalis | reverse complement strand
CGCGGATGCGGTGCACCGACAGCGCGGCGCACAAATGCAACTACGAGCTTTTTAACCGCAACAATTTTAGTATACGCTATTGGAGCTGGAATTACCGCGGCTGCTGGCACCAGACTTGCCCTCCAATTGTTCCTCGTTAAAATATTTAAAGTGTACTCATTCCGATTACGAGGCCTCGTAAGAGTCCCGTATCGTTATTTTTCGTCACTACCTCCCCGTGCCGGGAGTGGGTAATTTGCGCGCCTGCTGCCTTCCTTGGATGTGGTAGCCGTTTCTCAGGCTCCCTCTCCGGAATCGAACCCTGATTCCCCGTTACCCGTGACAACCATGGTAGTCGCAGAAACTACCATCGAAAGTTGATAAGGCAGACATTTGAAAGATGCGTCGCCGGTGCTGGACCGTGCGATCGGCAAAAGTTATCCAGATTCATCAAAATTAACGACTTCGGACGCGAGGCCCTCCGCCGATTGGTTTTGATCTAATAAAAGCACTCATCCCATCACTGGTCAGAGTTCTGATTGCATGTATTAGCTCTAGAATTACCACAGTTATCCAAGTAACTGAGTAAGATCTAAGGAACCAAAACTGATATATTGAGCCATTCGCGGTATCGCCTTAATACGGCTTGCACTGAGACATGCATGGCTTAATCTTTGAGACAAGCATATAACTACTGGCAGGATCAACCAGGGAGCTTACACATTCGTCAATTAAGACTGAGCTCGCGCGCGCGCACTTATATACTCTGAGGAGGAGATAAACCCCCCGTCAGAGGGCGCGGCGTTCGTGCCCATCAATTCGACGTCTTCGTTCATCGTTAAACCGACGAACGAAGCGTGACATGAGAATGTAAGTAGACAATGAGACATCTTAATGCGTTTTGTGTACAAATCACGCTGTAACTAAACTACGTGAAAGACACGCCGCACAAGCGCTTAAAAAAAGAGCGCCCAAATCGAACGTTCGCATAGATGAACTATTCACGTTGTATATTATACTCTACTAACAATGAAACGCGATTCAAAACGATGACAGCCCGGAGCTAGAGAAGTCACAACCTGAAATAAACAAAAAAAAAACACCCAAAATATTGGTTATGGAGGAGAACAACACGCTCAACCAAACGTCAGGGACCATTAGTACGGATACGTCAAAATTACGCATCTGTCGATCCACAAAGTGTACCAGAAGAGTTTTTCGAGGTGATACAATAATTTCATGTGAATTCGTCGTTCAAAATAACGAAGTCCCATTACTCTTATTTACAAAAATCACCAAACGGACTCTAAAACCAAAAACAACATTGTTAAAACTTACTAAGAGAACTGACTGCTTGCACTTACAAGTACATGCGCGACTGCTCCCCTGAAGATTCGGTGACTGCAATGTCGAGAGTTTTATACTAAACAGCGACACACAATAGGTATGACATGCGCACGCGCAGACCGCGCGCCGCGCACACCCTACCCTTCCACTCTTACTCTTCACCGAACCGCGCGCCGTTTTGCTCTGTCCATACAAACGATAAACAGGCTAACAGACTCGCTGGATCTTCATTCTTCAGTTTTAACTTGTTTATTTCCGAGCACAGCCAGGGCATTTCCTACCAAAAAGATGCTTGCGCGCATGCGCCTGCGCGTGCGCAAGTAGGTATATAGGAAAAAAAAAAAAAAAAAACAAAAAAAAAAATTTTTTTTTACTCACCATGAGAGTCTGACCTCAAATCCGTCCAATAAAAATGGAGATATGGTAGCGAAAAATAATTACCTGTGGACAAAAGAAACACAAAAGGTTAGATTATCTTTTAAAAAAGTACAATAAACAAGTTAAAAAAAGATAGGTTAGGAAAGGTTAGGTTAGGAAAAGGATAGGTTAGGTTAGGAAAGATTAGGTTGAAAATTTACCCTCTGACTTACTTAATCAGAGTCCTTGATATTTTCTATTGGTTAAGGGTAAGGTTAAACAGGTTAGGTTAAAAAGAGTTAGGTTAAAAAAGGTTAGGTTAAAAAGGCTTAGGTTAGGAAATTACAACTTTAAAACAAAAAAAATACTAAAAAAAGAGTTAGGTTAAAAAAGGTTAGGTTAAAAAGGGTTAGGTTAAAAAGGGTTAGGTTAAAAAGGGTTAGGTTAAAAAGGGTTAGGTTAAAAAGGGTTAGGTTTAAAAGGGTTAGGCGCCTAATGCATACCCCTCAAAAAAAAAAAAATTTAAAGTTAAAAAATTACAACTTTAAAACAAAAAATTTACTACTAACAAAAGAAAAAAGCTTGGGCTCAAAAATATTTCGAATATGCAATATTTCAAAATATCAGATTATTTTAATTTGTTAAGATTTGATTGGTTAAGATTAGTACCCAACCAAAAGCCTAACCTAACCCTAACCAAGACAAAAAAACAAAAAAATAACCTAACCAAGCCAAGAATATAAGTAGATAACATATTGAACAAAAATCTGGATATACTTGCACATATACCTATATTAGGTAGGCTATACACACGCCTGTAATCACATAGGAACCCCCCCCCCCCCCCTCACGCACACGCGCGCACACACACACACACACACACACACACACACACACACACACACCTGTATTAGGTACCTGCCTACACACACATACCTATACTAGGTACCTACCTACTAGCCTAACCCCCCCCCCACACCTGTATTAGGTACCTGCCTACATACTTACGTATTAGGTACCTGCTTATGCCACACACACACACACACACACACACACACACACACACACACACACACACACACACACACACCTGTATTAGGTACCTGCCTACACACACATACCTATACTAGGTACCTACCTACTAGCCTTACCCTCCCCCCCCCCCCCAACCTGTATTAGGTACCTGCCAGCCAGCCAGCCAGCCAGCCAGCCAGCCAGCCAGGACTCCGGCCCCCCTCACAGAACTGTTTGAGTTAGAGTAAGTTTTACAGAAGAATGGATCTAATTAAATAGCAAGCTAAACAAGGCAAATACCAATGAAATATAATTATTATGTTATTAAGTAGGTATATACCTACACAAGTAGAAATGTGGCGCGAATTAAAGGAGGCCTACGTTCAGCAGTGGACGGACCAAGGCTGTTGATTGATACCTACACATACAAACTTCCTGCCAATTACACACATAACTATACTAGGTACCCACCTACACACATACCTATACTAGGTACCTACCTACCTGCCTGCCTGCCTACATACATACTTACTAGCCTTTACACACACCTGTAATAATAATAATAAGCATTTATTTCCATTCACAATGACTTTTTCAATTTATTAGCATAATACATATATTTCAATAATAGTTAGTATTCAAAAACCAAAGTGAGAGGACGGATCCTGTACTAGGATTCCCTGTGTTACAGGACTCCGGCCCCCCTCACAGAACTGTTTAGAGTTATAGTTAGTTTTACAGAAGAATGGATCTAATTAAATAGCAAGCTAAACAAGGCAAATACCAATGAAATATAATTATTATGTTATTAGGTAGGTATATACCTACACATACAAACTTCTTGCCAATTACACACCTCTAATAGGTACCTACCGCCCGGCCTATAAACGTAACACAAACATCTTCATTCAAATTTAAATACCTATATAATACACTAGCAGCCCGTCCCGGCTTCGCACGGGGTAGACAATTAAATTGTTCAAATTTTACCAAGGTTTTTTTCCTAAATGAAATGTAGCCTATGTCAAATTGGAAGAATGTAGCATTCTATTGGTGAAAGAATTCTGGCCCAGTAACTTTTGAGCCTATTCATCACAAACATACAAAAATAGGTACAAATCTTTCCTTTCTCTTTATAATATTAGTGTAGAAAAGCGATATTGGGTACCTACCTACGTGCCACACCTATATCAACTACCTACCTATATACACATACATACATACAAACTAATTCATTCAACACGCACAACAACAAACCAATTTTTATTAACAACCACACCCACCGCCTCACCATACACCTATATCAAGTACCTACCTACCATTCAAAACGCACAACAACAAACCAATTTCGCCCCGCCCCGTAATCTAACCTTACCGTAAGTACATAACCACACCACACCCAACTGTCTCCAATTCGACGCGATACCTTTTCTTTTTTGCCCGCCCTCCCTCCCTGCCGCCTGTGACCGGGAATAGATATGAACCGCAAATTTACTTACCTACTATGTTACAAGACCATCAAGCGTCACACTCGGCTAAACATCATCAACATCCTACCTACTTAATAGAAATTCAAGAATTTTTAAAATAAATAAGATAAATTGTAACAACAATACATAATACTCTTCACAACTTTGACGTTTAATGCGTTTGATGCGGTTAAATGAAGCCACGTCTAAATAACCTAGGTACCTAGTTAAGAAGGTTTTTATTTTGTACTCTCCACAATATTAGATTTTAGAACAACCGAACAATATTAACTTGTTGCACTTAAACCGTACGCCATTTGCAATAGACAAAATAGAAAAATATAAACTTCATTCATAGACAAATTACACAGTTTGTGCACAGATTAAAAATAAGATAGTGCATTGTATACATTAACACTATTACATACTATTAAAGTGTAACAGCACCAACAAACCACCAAATATTTCACCAACCATACACCCAATGCAACACTAATTTAAAAAAATAAATCAATCAAAATCAAGTCACACAATGTATGCAAGGCTTTATACAGACAGTATCATACGGACAATCATTCATTTATTACTTATAGAAAAAAAAAAAAATCACATGAAAGCTTAACACTATCAGGAAAACACCAGTCTTCACTTTATAAACATTACTTTATATTTTGTAATGCTCCATTACAGTAATTTTTCTTACAAATCAAGATTATTAATACAAAATCCTGTGCGCGGGGTACCAGAGAAAAATATTGACAGTTTCACATTCGTTCAAAAACAACACTAACTATTTTAGTAATCACAATAATTTCCATACTCGTTCAAAAACAAAACTAACAATAAAATTCTAGTTTAATAAAATTAGGAACATATTTATTTTATTAAGCATATCAACGGAAACAAATTCTTATTTAATAATAGTAATATTTTACTCATTTGCCTTCACGCACGTGAAACGTCAAATACGACAATCATTCATTCATTTAAAAAAAAAAAACAAAAAACAATTTGATAACTGAAACCAGAGCCATAAAAAGTTTTAAAAGTTCACACGTCAAACGACAAATGTCAAAGTAATCGTATTGAAAAAATATGAATTTGTCAACAAACTTATCTGTGTTGTGTAATTATTTAATTAAATGTGTTATATTTCAGAATATGAGGAGACAATTGAAAAGTGAGGATAAATTAAACATTAATTACAATGGATGTCATCTTCGTTCGTCGAATGAAACCACATAGATAATGTTTTTGAAATTGTTAAATGAGATTGTACCCAGGTAAGACTTACATACTTTACTTACTCGATTCAATTGTATTATTATAGTGAATATGTGAAAATAAAGTGAAATAATAAGTGGCAAAATTAATATGCGAATTAAATACTGAGTAATATAGGTATTGTGTACCTATCTATCTGCATACTTGTAAATAATTCATTAAATTTATAAAATGGTGTTTTGTTTTATTCATTTAACAAAAATTTACATGTATTTACAACAATCTTTGTATAAAAACTAGCTAATTGTTAGTTGTGTCAAAATTAAGCAAATAAATAAAGTAAATAAGTAACCGTTTATATTATTTTATAGAAAGGTGATGTTACTTATGTAATTATTGTGTTTACTTAAATCAAACCAACTACATAGTATGATTTCTACTTTCTAGTATGATTCTAATAAGAATTCTTTTATTTTATCATAAAATTACCTACATACATATTTAAATTACATTGTTTTTGTGAAGTGAAAATTTTTCAACGGAACAAAATCAAGAGTTGAATTTATGTATAATGTTTGATATTTTAATAATATAAATACATCAGGATGGGACTGTACATAATGTCAAAAGCATTAACAATTAAATATTTACATATATATGAGAATAAAAATTATTATTAAGTTTTTTCATCGTAGACTTGAAATGATAATTTTGTATTTTATTAAATTTCTTGCAATGTTTATGCATGTAAATACAGTCAATACATTAAGATGGTGAATAATAGATACAAAATATATTAATTTTGAATTGAATGTTGTTTATTCTTACATTTTCAGTTATGTCATCCCATATAGGTACACAAATTATTAAGAAATACATTGTGCAAACTGTGCATGTAGCTGTACATTTTGGTAATTAGTTCATTAGAATAGTGATGATACCTAAACAATATGAAATGAATGTAGATAACTTTAATATGCAGAAATTATAGACATTTTCTCATGTTCTCCGATTGAGTTCATGCGGGTAGCATTGTACATAATTAGCTATAAGTAGGTAGATAAGATTATTAGATTGAAATAAATAAATAAAGTAAGTAGTTGTTAAGTAATGTCTATATAAAAAAAAAAGGTAAGGTACCTAAAGTACATACGGGAACACATCAAACAATTGATTTTTGTTGAAAATTTTATTTTGGCTAATAATTACAGAAATATAGGTAGGTATGTATCTAAAAGAGAAATTGTAATAGGGTAAATGCCCTGTCATTGGACAGTTAAGAATCTTTCGAAGGTTTTGAATGCTTAATGACCACATTTACAAAGATATCGGCTATAATTATTCTTTTCTTGTTTGTTTAATATGTATATGTTTATAATACATTCTTAAAAACTCTTATTAAATCATCAAAATTATACTTTATATTACCTTTTGTTTAAAAGGAAAAAGACTGCATCAAATTGGACGAATCTTGGTTTTATGTATTCGCTTTTCTTGGGATAAAGTTATTTAAATTTAATATTTTTTAACTACTGGAACTGAATTTATTAAAAATGTTTTATACAAAAGTTTTGTCAAAAAGCAGAGTTTAGAAAGAGATCAGTACCTACCAATGTTCTAGTTTTTTGAGAAACCTTAGATTTTAAAGTTTAATTGTGTTCTGTCCAATGACTAGTAGTGTCCAATTAGTGGGCATTTACCCTATGTGTTTATAATGATTATATTTTTAGCTTAAAAATATCTATATCGTGAAGATAGCCAAATTATAGATGTGACGAACATACTTACATACCTATAAATGTATAGAATCGAATGTGACGAACATTCTTACTATAGGTATAGAAATCAAATGTGACGAATATACTTACGTTGAGTGATTTAAAGTATAAAATATGAATTTGTTAGATGTATGTAGGTAGGTGTATCTATGTGACGAACATACTTACTATAGGTATAGAAATCAAATGTGACGAATATACTTACGTTGAGTGATTTAAAGTATAAAATATGAATTTGTTAGATGTATGTAGGTAGGTGTATCTATGTGACGAACATACTTACGTTAAATTTAAAAAAAAAAACCTATAGATGTATAGAATCGAATGTGACG
>CM062105.1:1403423-1538423 GCA_031163375.1 Conogethes punctiferalis | reverse complement strand
ATCGTACACACGACAAACATATTATTATAATATATGTTGCGCGTGAAACGTTAATGATCCTTCCGCAGGTTCCCCTACGGAAACCTTGTTACGACTTTTACTTCCTCTAAATGATCAAGTTTGGTCAACTTCCCAGCAACGCCGACGGCCGTGAAGCCACCGCGTGTCGGTCCGAAGACCTCACTAAATCATTCAATCGGTAGTAGCGACGGGCGGTGTGTACAAAGGGCAGGGACGTAATCAACGCGAGCTTATGACTCGCGCTTACTAGGAATTCCTCGTTTATGGGGGATAATTGCAAACCCCAATCCCCAGCACGAAGGAGTTTCAACGGGTTGCCCGGGCCTCTAGGCCTGGGAGAACATGCTGATTCCTTCAGTGTAGCGCGCGTGCGGCCCAGGACATCTAAGGGCATCACAGACCTGTTATTGCTCAATCTCGTGCGGCTCGAAGCCGCCGGTCCCTCTAAGAAGAATTTTAATACGTCGCCAGTGAGTTGCGTGACAGAGCCACGCACACCTAAATGACGACGCCTATTTAGCAGGCTAGAGTCTCGTTCGTTACCGGAATTAACCAGACAAATCGCTCCACCAACTAAGAACGGCCATGCACCACCACCCACCGAATCAAGAAAGAGCTGTTAATCTGTCAATCCTTCCGGTGTCCGGGCCTGGTGAGATTTCCCGTGTTGAGTCAAATTAAGCCGCAGGCTCCACTCCTGGTGGTGCCCTTCCGTCAATTCCTTTAAGTTTCAGCTTTGCAACCATACTCCCCCCGGAGTCCAAAATCTTTGGTTTCCCGGAAGCTGCCCGCCGAGCCATTGTAGTAACGTCGGCGGATCGCTAGATGACATATTTACGGTTAGAACTAGGGCGGTATCTAATCGCCTTCGAACCTCTAACTTTCGTTCTTGATTGATGAAAACACCTTTGGCAAATGCTTTCGCTGATGTTCGTCTTGCGACGATCCAAGAATTTCACCTCTAACGTCGCAATACGAATGCCCCCAGTTATCCCTATTAATCATTACCTCGGAGTTCTGAAAACCAACAAAATAGAACCGAGATCATATTCTATTATTCCATGCACGAAATATTCAAGCAGCATTTTGAGCCCGCTTTGAGCACTCTAATTTGTTCAAAGTAAAATTGTCGGCCCATCTCGACACTCACTGAAGAGCACCGCGATAGGATTTTGATATTGAACCGACGTTTTACCGTCGGCTCACCGACGATATGCTCCGCAAACGTGTCAGTATCACCGCGGATGCGGTGCACCGACAGCGCGGCGCACAAATGCAACTACGAGCTTTTTAACCGCAACAATTTTAGTATACGCTATTGGAGCTGGAATTACCGCGGCTGCTGGCACCAGACTTGCCCTCCAATTGTTCCTCGTTAAAATATTTAAAGTGTACTCATTCCGATTACGAGGCCTCGTAAGAGTCCCGTATCGTTATTTTTCGTCACTACCTCCCCGTGCCGGGAGTGGGTAATTTGCGCGCCTGCTGCCTTCCTTGGATGTGGTAGCCGTTTCTCAGGCTCCCTCTCCGGAATCGAACCCTGATTCCCCGTTACCCGTGACAACCATGGTAGTCGCAGAAACTACCATCGAAAGTTGATAAGGCAGACATTTGAAAGATGCGTCGCCGGTGCTGGACCGTGCGATCGGCAAAAGTTATCCAGATTCATCAAAATTAACGACTTCGGACGCGAGGCCCTCCGCCGATTGGTTTTGATCTAATAAAAGCACTCATCCCATCACTGGTCAGAGTTCTGATTGCATGTATTAGCTCTAGAATTACCACAGTTATCCAAGTAACTGAGTAAGATCTAAGGAACCAAAACTGATATATTGAGCCATTCGCGGTATCGCCTTAATACGGCTTGCACTGAGACATGCATGGCTTAATCTTTGAGACAAGCATATAACTACTGGCAGGATCAACCAGGGAGCTTACACATTCGTCAATTAAGACTGAGCTCGCGCGCGCGCACTTATATACTCTGAGGAGGAGATAAACCCCCCGTCAGAGGGCGCGGCGTTCGTGCCCATCAATTCGACGTCTTCGTTCATCGTTAAACCGACGAACGAAGCGTGACATGAGAATGTAAGTAGACAATGAGACATCTTAATGCGTTTTGTGTACAAATCACGCTGTAACTAAACTACGTGAAAGACACGCCGCACAAGCGCTTAAAAAAAGAGCGCCCAAATCGAACGTTCGCATAGATGAACTATTCACGTTGTATATTATACTCTACTAACAATGAAACGCGATTCAAAACGATGACAGCCCGGAGCTAGAGAAGTCACAACCTGAAATAAACAAAAAAAAAACACCCAAAATATTGGTTATGGAGGAGAACAACACGCTCAACCAAACGTCAGGGACCATTAGTACGGATACGTCAAAATTACGCATCTGTCGATCCACAAAGTGTACCAGAAGAGTTTTTCGAGGTGATACAATAATTTCATGTGAATTCGTCGTTCAAAATAACGAAGTCCCATTACTCTTATTTACAAAAATCACCAAACGGACTCTAAAACCAAAAACAACATTGTTAAAACTTACTAAGAGAACTGACTGCTTGCACTTACAAGTACATGCGCGACTGCTCCCCTGAAGATTCGGTGACTGCAATGTCGAGAGTTTTATACTAAACAGCGACACACAATAGGTATGACATGCGCACGCGCAGACCGCGCGCCGCGCACACCCTACCCTTCCACTCTTACTCTTCACCGAACCGCGCGCCGTTTTGCTCTGTCCATACAAACGATAAACAGGCTAACAGACTCGCTGGATCTTCATTCTTCAGTTTTAACTTGTTTATTTCCGAGCACAGCCAGGGCATTTCCTACCAAAAAGATGCTTGCGCGCATGCGCCTGCGCGTGCGCAAGTAGGTATATAGGAAAAAAAAAAAAAAAAAACAAAAAAAAAAATTTTTTTTTACTCACCATGAGAGTCTGACCTCAAATCCGTCCAATAAAAATGGAGATATGGTAGCGAAAAATAATTACCTGTGGACAAAAGAAACACAAAAGGTTAGATTATCTTTTAAAAAAGTACAATAAACAAGTTAAAAAAAGATAGGTTAGGAAAGGTTAGGTTAGGAAAAGGATAGGTTAGGTTAGGAAAGATTAGGTTGAAAATTGTTTGTTTACCCTCTGACTTACTTAATCAGAGTCCTTGATATTTTCTATTGGTTAAGGGTAAGGTTAAACAGGTTAGGTTAAAAAGAGTTAGGTTAAAAAAGGTTAGGTTAAAAAGGCTTAGGTTAGGAAATTACAACTTTAAAACAAAAAAAATACTAAAAAAAGAGTTAGGTTAAAAAAGGTTAGGTTAAAAAGGGTTAGGTTAAAAAGGGTTAGGTTAAAAAGGGTTAGGTTAAAAAGGGTTAGGTTAAAAAGGGTTAGGTTTAAAAGGGTTAGGCGCCTAATGCATACCCCTCAAAAAAAAAAAAATTTAAAGTTAAAAAATTACAACTTTAAAACAAAAAATTTACTACTAACAAAAGAAAAAAGCTTGGGCTCAAAAATATTTCGAATATGCAATATTTCAAAATATCAGATTATTTTAATTTGTTAAGATTTGATTGGTTAAGATTAGTACCCAACCAAAAGCCTAACCTAACCCTAACCAAGACAAAAAAACAAAAAAATAACCTAACCAAGCCAAGAATATAAGTAGATAACATATTGAACAAAAATCTGGATATACTTGCACATATACCTATATTAGGTAGGCTATACACACGCCTGTAATCACATAGGAACCCCCCCCCCCCCCCCTCACGCACACGCGCGCACACACACACACACACACACACACACACACACACACACACACCTGTATTAGGTACCTGCCTACACACACATACCTATACTAGGTACCTACCTACTAGCCTAACCCCCCCCCACACCTGTATTAGGTACCTGCCTACATACTTACGTATTAGGTACCTGCTTATGCCACACACACACACACACACACACACACACACACACACACACACACACACACACACACACACACCTGTATTAGGTACCTGCCTACACACACATACCTATACTAGGTACCTACCTACTAGCCTTACCCTCCCCCCCCCCCCCCAACCTGTATTAGGTACCTGCCAGCCAGCCAGCCAGCCAGCCAGCCAGCCAGCCAGGACTCCGGCCCCCCTCACAGAACTGTTTGAGTTAGAGTAAGTTTTACAGAAGAATGGATCTAATTAAATAGCAAGCTAAACAAGGCAAATACCAATGAAATATAATTATTATGTTATTAAGTAGGTATATACCTACACAAGTAGAAATGTGGCGCGAATTAAAGGAGGCCTACGTTCAGCAGTGGACGGACCAAGGCTGTTGATTGATACCTACACATACAAACTTCCTGCCAATTACACACATAACTATACTAGGTACCCACCTACACACATACCTATACTAGGTACCTACCTACCTGCCTGCCTGCCTACATACATACTTACTAGCCTTTACACACACCTGTAATAATAATAATAAGCATTTATTTCCATTCACAATGACTTTTTCAATTTATTAGCATAATACATATATTTCAATAATAGTTAGTATTCAAAAACCAAAGTGAGAGGACGGATCCTGTACTAGGATTCCCTGTGTTACAGGACTCCGGCCCCCCTCACAGAACTGTTTAGAGTTATAGTTAGTTTTACAGAAGAATGGATCTAATTAAATAGCAAGCTAAACAAGGCAAATACCAATGAAATATAATTATTATGTTATTAGGTAGGTATATACCTACACATACAAACTTCTTGCCAATTACACACCTCTAATAGGTACCTACCGCCCGGCCTATAAACGTAACACAAACATCTTCATTCAAATTTAAATACCTATATAATACACTAGCAGCCCGTCCCGGCTTCGCACGGGGTAGACAATTAAATTGTTCAAATTTTACCAAGGTTTTTTTCCTAAATGAAATGTAGCCTATGTCAAATTGGAAGAATGTAGCATTCTATTGGTGAAAGAATTCTGGCCCAGTAACTTTTGAGCCTATTCATCACAAACATACAAAAATAGGTACAAATCTTTCCTTTCTCTTTATAATATTAGTGTAGAAAAGCGATATTGGGTACCTACCTACGTGCCACACCTATATCAACTACCTACCTATATACACATACATACATACAAACTAATTCATTCAACACGCACAACAACAAACCAATTTTTATTAACAACCACACCCACCGCCTCACCATACACCTATATCAAGTACCTACCTACCATTCAAAACGCACAACAACAAACCAATTTCGCCCCGCCCCGTAATCTAACCTTACCGTAAGTACATAACCACACCACACCCAACTGTCTCCAATTCGACGCGATACCTTTTCTTTTTTGCCCGCCCTCCCTCCCTGCCGTCTGTGACCGGGAATAGACATGAACCGCAAATTCACAACGATACCGCGGGTTAATTTTATTTTTATCTCCACGAGAGTGCGACATCTAGCGAAACTTTGTTTAAACTTTTCTTTTATTTATTAAAATTATCTATTTACATACACAGGTATTTCCTTTTACCTGTATTAAAAGAAAAAAAAAATACAATTTTTATTCGTAACAAGTTTTATTTATAATATTCGAAAAAGTAGACATCTTACGATTTCATTGCCTTTTTTTCACGTCCTGCCGATAGGTGGCGTATTGAAATTCTTATTTTATTGCGTTCTAAAACGCGGTGTAGAGATTTTTGTAACGCGTCATATATACCTTCGGTCAGTAAGGTTTAGTTTGACGCTTTAGTTTAATAATTCTAACCGCAAGTATGCGTTTGCGACGGTTTAACTTTAATACATAATTTTAATTCATTTCAATATTATATCCAGGCTAGGTATGATGATTAATTGAAGTGGAGCTGACGTGACGATTAAAACGAAAATTGGCTTTTATTATAGGGTATCTCGCTGTACAACGACCTTCACAGATACCCATAAAATATGCCAAATAATAACAATATTTTTTATGTAATAATTATTTTCTGTAGGTAATAAACATGAATTACTTATGCCATTATGGAGAGAAAATTTATTATTAAACCTTATAGATAGGTACACTGACAAATAAAGATAACTGTTAAGATTTAACGGCTTTAAAACCGGTCGGTGGCAATAAAAAGGGGTCAATGCGAGGGGTCCTATACAATAGCGAATAGACAGGTAAAGCTTATTACATCTCATCTATAACTAGTGAGCCTTATTTATAACCCGCTGTGGCTTTGCACATGTACAATGCACATTGTGGTTTATTCCAAAGAGATAAGACGCTTTTATGCTTTTACGCTTTTTTTATTAAGTGCACAACACAATTCTTTCTACTAAGTTATTTTGAGGGTTCAGCCAGCAGATTTGAGCATAATGGGGACAGACCTCCGGCTTAAGCGCATATATAAATAGCATACAGTTAAACCACGCACTTAGCGAACGATCCAAAGGTTCCGGGATCTATAGTCCCCGGCCTGGGTGTTATGTGCGACGCTACCCAGTTATCATCTGATACTTTATAGTACTAAACTTTTAATTCGTAATAATCTTTGATAATTAGAATATGTATGTTGTCTTTATCATAATAATATGCAGACAGAGAACTACGTTTGGGGGTGACCTGTGAGAGCATAGGTTGGAAAGGAATTGGATTCATTTAAATTAAAAGCCTATTACTTTACCATACCGCTTCCTATGTGTGAAACTAACTACACTGTTATATGACGGTTATTAAAATAGCTTAAATAAAAATTTGATTTTGTAGTACCACAGGCTAAGACCAATAAACTACTACCTAGACTCTAGAGAAACATTTGTATGTTTGTTATGAACTCAAACACTACAGTACCTATTTCATAAATTCTTTCGCCATTAGAGAGCTAGGCTAGCTACATTCACCCTGAGTTATACAGAGATTGATTCCTAGAGATCCTAACTAAAACTATTTCGCAATACTTAGATAGCAAAACAAAAGCACATCACCGTCAAAGTAAAATATTTGTGTATATCTTTTGAGGCACGTGTACATTATAATAATAATCTACGAGTAATAAAATGGAATAACATTAAAATATAAATGATATGTTATTTGCCATGAACAGCGCCATCTAGTAAGCTAGTAGCAAGGTAAAGTATAAATACTCACACGTTTTATGAACGAAGTTTATTAGCATAATTAATAAAGGTAAGAGAAGCATTTTATTAAGTTTAACGAGTAAATATGTGAATAATTAGATGCATTATATAATCAACCAACAAGGTAATTTCAAGGAAGTACATAACATACATAATCTCAATTTTCTCTGGTAGTCAATAGATGGCGATATCGATCAAACATTTGTCGATAGTAAAGGATCCCCATAAACAACCACCTTCATAGAGACGTTTATTGAATGAAACTTATTTTATATGTAACTAGCAGTGCCCGCGGCTTCGCCCGCGTTTATGTAGGTGTGTTACAGAAGTGTTTCTTCATGCCTTTTTTTCTTAATAGAAGGTAGCATAGGTCCTTTCTCAGGGTCTAAAGATTGTCTGTGCCCATCAAAATCGGTTAAGAGCTTTAAACGGGAAAGTGTAACAGACAGACATAGTTAGCTTTATTGGTAGCTTTATTTCAGGGGAGACATAGATATTTTATCTATTGAAAGGCAGTTTTTAAGTAATATAATGATACAGCTATTACTTTGGGAGATATCTTGGAAAAACAACTGGAATTTACGAGTGTAAAAAAACACTATAATTATGCGAAATTCCTAGAAACAGGGCAACTAAATATATTATTTTAAAACGCGCAAATGCAAACCAACGAGTACGTATCGGTCCTTAGAAATAATTTCATAAACCAGTGCCATCTAGTTTCACAGAACTAAAACAAAAGTACACAAGGCGCTTTATTAAAAGCGACGAATAGAATGTTCCGATTAATTATGTAAATATCTAATACAAAATATCATTAAAAGGAAAGATTTTAATATGTGCAAATGTTCATACGAAATCATTTAACGACGCTTGACGAGACGCGAGATAAGCATGAACAGTATTTTTAACAAAATTTTTCGATAGATGGCGCTACTAGTCAAGTCATGTATGTCGTTGTTAAAACTATGTGCGAGGCCTATGTCCAGCAGTGGACTGCGATAAGCTGATTGTGAGATAACAAATAAACACAATCAAGAATTTAATTACATTTTATATACTTAGATGCCAAGTAAATTAGCCCACGATTAAATAATAATAAATTTGTGTTTGAGATTTTTATTTTTAAATCTACTTTCTGCAATTAACAAAGATTATATAGCATACTAGCAAACCCGGCGAACTCCGTTTCGCTACCAGATGGCTGTTGAATTTTCTTTGCTATAAACCTCACGGAGCCCGAGACCTTTCTAACGAATGCAAAACCGTGGAAATCGGTTCGTGAGTTTTGGAGTTATAGCGTCAGGGAGGAAAACCCGACTTATTTTTATATAGTAGATTATGATGACTTCACAGCAGTATTGTTTTCATTCCTAGAACTTGAAAATTGACCTTCTACAATGAAGAAAGTTTCCTCTGCTAGTCAATAGATGGCATTACCGGCATCACATAGTTACAAATAAATATGTGCAACCAACACACTAATAAATAAAAGATGTCAATTATGATCTACAATTTTTTATAATTGGTAACTGATAGGATATTCTTACGTTCCATTATTGTTGAGCAAGAGATTGTACGTAGTTTTATTTTCAGCTACCAGTCAACAGATGGCGTTAGGAGTAAGCGAAAGAGAAAGCCCTAGCTACATCATTAAATTATTTTATTAAAATAAAATAATACAATAAATTGAATTTTCGTTCAATCTACGACGTAGAACAGGCGGTACATAAGTTTAACGCGTCTGTATCTGTCTGTGGATGTCTATAGACTGCATTTATTCTGGTATAGGTTATGTTATTTTCTATAAGTTTATCTATGAGCCACTTGTGTGTGCCAAACTATAGTAAAACGAATTTTCTAATTGTTAAATATTCTAATGAACGTTGGTTTACAGGGGTTTTAGACACAAATGTTAGCTTTTATTATTATGTTATCATTCCCTCAACAATAATGTTTGCATTAGTGGCGCTAGTGTCGATCAATACACGTGATATGAATGGTCAAAGCCACGAAAATGTTTAACAATGCAGTCGAGAGAGATCGTTTTGAAATGGGCGTGGCACAGATTCATTAGGAAGCCGCGTATTACATAGTAGTACGTACGTACATAGTTAGTCCGCTATTTTATTGTGGCGGCCATCTTGAATTCGGTTATAATTCGTATTTGCATACATTTATTCGACACTAGCCAAACTGCCCTCGCTTCGCTTCGGGTAGTTTGGGTTGCTATGGTAACGTTTTCAATACACGTCAGTTTGAAAAATAGCTTTTTGGTAATTCTTTCAAACCTTGGGTTACATTATTAAACTTTTAGCACGGATCCCTAACGTTTATAAAAACATAATATACCCTATGTTCACCGGGGATAGTGTAGCTTTCCGACAGTGAAAGAATTATTCAAATCGGTCCAGTAGATTCGGCGTCTATTCGTATCAAACAAACAATCAAATCTTTCCTCTTTATAATATTAATATAGACTAGTATAATAATTTAACGTTGAGCCAGCAGATCAAGGAGAATCAGTTCGTATATTCGAACACGGGAGGGACAAATGAGAGGGATTTATGGGGCAAAATTCGTTTCTTGTCATTACTAAGTACGTGTATCAGGATATTATTAATTAATACATAAAATTAATCCTCAGAACGTTGGCGGCCTTACACTTCCCAGCACACATAACCTACGGCAAGCTTATTTGCCGTGAGCATCCTATTCGGGACTACCCTAACTTACTTTACACCGAAGATAGTACTTAGTTACGCACTAATGCATTAATAATAAGTCCTTTTTTACCAACACTGGCCTAAGACCACCGATGTAGATGTGATTTCCCGTCAAATTTCTGTATACCTAATTACCAAGGTAGCTTTGATTTTTAAGCGTACATAAAAATCTACCATCTCACGTGTTCAAAGAGATTTAAATATTCGTGTTTGATTTATATGTTTCCATATTTAAAGAAAAAGACATTTACTAATTAAATCAATTGTTTACGCAGCTTAGAGACCCACACGGACGTATGTAATTTCCTGTGCATTCTTCCAGGCGTTTCATAGGGGTAACTTTATTTGAGCGAAGAAAGTACTGACATGCACCAAAATGGAGAAAAATGTATGGTTTATAAGAATAAACATATTTGCAAAGTTTTATCATAACCTGGTCAGCATTTTTTAAATTAAATTGAAAAAGCCAAATGAATTCACGCGTAAGCTAATGTACCGCCACTATTCAACGAGATTTACAGAAACATAGCGAATTAATATTTTTACAAATTATATTTAAAGATGTGATAAATGCTTATAAAATGGATTATCATTAAAACATCAATGATATTATGTTACGTGCAATTTGCAATTAATAATTATAAGGAACAGCGCCATCTAACCTTTGCAAGATAAAGTATAAATACTCGCACGTTCTAAGAACGAAGTCTAAAGCTTAATTAATAAAGATAGGAAAAAGCATTTGAGTTTGTTCAACACGTAATCTGTGATAAGCCAAGATCCAACTAGTATTTAATCTACAAAACAAGTTCATGCAATAAAATGCATACATAGGTGAACTCATAATCTTCTCAGGTGATCGATAGATGGCGTTACCGATATAACATCTAGAAATTGCGGATTAGACAACAAATCGTGACAAAACAAACGGATAAACTAACAGAAAAATAAACGGATTTGTGTATTTAAATTAATAATCAATTTTTTGTTAATTAGTTAGTGAGTACAAAACTCTTCACTGGACTACAGCAATCAATAAAGTAATATGCAAGTGGAAGCTTTACTAATTGGGGCAATCTATTTATAGCACAGGTATCTAGATAAGGATGTTTAATGCAATTGTTCTTACATCCGATGAAAGACTGTTGAATTAATAATAAGAAACTAAAAGCTGAATGCTTCATCCAGGGACAGAATAACCTAAGGTGAATAAATGAAGGTAAGAGTTAACAAATAACGCAAGTATTCTGTTCATACTCTCCGAAATATGTCCTGAGTACCTACATTAAACTGTGATGCTCCTAAGTATAAATCATTTCATTAAGCAGTGCCATCTAGTTTCACAGAGCTAAAACAAAGTACACAAAGTTGGTTTCTCCCCCGTTACAAGCGACAAATACATGTTCCCATTAAGTAAGTATCTAATACAAAATATATTAAAAAGAAAAGATTAAAATGTGTAAATATTCATACGTTATCAATAACCGATGCTTGAAGAGACGAGAGATAAGTATTTTAACAACATTTTTCAATAGATGGCGCTATTACTCAGTATTTATCTTATCGCTGTCATTGTTACATGACTTGTTGCAACAGTTAACATAAAAACAAAAATCCCATATCAATTCAGTTCGGGTGTTATTTAAATGGTTATCATAATATCAGTATTTTTGAAAGCAGAAAAATATTAACTGTCGGCAGAAATAGATAATTGGTCAACAATCAATCCGCAATTTATGCCAGAATGGCATGGATGGCTGTCATTATTTTTGTACTGATTCTTAATTAGACAGGCAGCAATAAGTTTAAAATATGCATACCGATCGAATTTAATGCATATGGACATTTATGCTGATCTTGTTGACCAAGTAGGTAGTTATTTTGCGGACCGAATGTTTAATATGCAAACTCTGTATGAAAATGGTATTGTATGCTGCCTATTAATGATTTAATTTTTGACCATTATCAAAATTATTTGCGAAACAAAGATTGCCGTCTGATTTATAAAATTCCAGAAAAATAAATTGTATGCTGACTAAATCATTTCCTCTGCTGGTCAATAGATGGCATTACCGGCATCAGTGTGATCAATGTTCCAAACAAAAATGTGCAACAACAATTTAATACATGTATGATGTCAATTAGGATCTACAATTATTTTCTATTTAGAAACTGATTGAAAACCGAGATTCGCCCCAGCGGATAGTATGTTCCCTTGGTGAGCAAGAAATTGAACGTATTCTTAGTTACCGGTCAACAGATGTCGTTAGGAGTAATCGAGAGAGATAGACCTATTAATACTAATAATTACGTAGTAATACAGTATCATTCTACTATTAAAATACGTTTCTCTATAATAATCACAGTATCAGTGGATCTATGAGCCACCTGCGAGTTCTTAGCTATACTTAGGTACTTAAACTTTTATTTATTTGACAAACCATTTTAGTGAACGTTTGGTTGCAGGGGTTTCCGAAACTATAACATTTGTACAATTATTATTAAGGCAACCATCCTACAACATGTTTTTAGCTTTCTTAATTTAATAATATCTGAATTACTTAGTTGCGCTAGTGGCGATCAATACACGTGATATTAGCATATGTAGGTATGGTTAAAGCCACGAGTACCTACTATGTATAACAAAAGAGTGCAGTCAAGTGAGATCGTTTCGAAATAGGGATGGAGACTATTCAATGTGAAGCCGCGTTTAAAAATGAGACAAGCGATGGCGCGGGTGAGCCGATAAATAGTAGTCCGCCATCTTGTCGTGGCGGCCATTTTGAATTCGGTTTTTATGATTAATCTACAGCGCCTTATGTAGTCGTGTACTTGATACAAACATGTACAAAATATGTGATTTAACGAATTTTAACTTATGTACCTCCATATAACTCAGTGAAGCTATTAGTAAATACGAACATAGGTACACACAGTCATATATCAAGTTACACAAATATTTCAAAATAGCTCTATGAGTAGTGTCTTAACTTTGTACTTAGTTGAACATTTTACAAGGAAATTGACAAGATAGGTTGATATGTGGCCGTATGTACTAATAATAAATATTAAATTCATTTATTCAGATAACACTGATCCGTTGGTTAGTAACATAGTTTAACTTAATCTATGTTAGTAGGTACATAATTGCATTAATTTTAATAAAAACAATTAACAAACATAAAGGAGAACCAACACACAAAGACATAAACAAAATCCGAGCCCGGGTATCAGACTCGACCGCACACAGTTATTTTGTATGCAGTCGCATCCAGCGCCCGAGCATCGGTGAGTCCCAGCGGTCCGACAACGCCTTCAGGATGTCGTTTGAGCTCGAGCGCAGTCTTTTGAGCAGAGACGCGCAGCGCTTCCGGATTACGGCATCAAATCCGTCTACGTATCGTTCGGCAAACATTAGAGATGCGCTGCAATGACGCCTCAGACCAAACAACACCCTAAACGCGCTGTTATACTGAACACGCAGAGCGCTGTAAGCACGCTGCGTGTATTTCACCCACAGGCTGCAAGTGTAAAAGGATTGGCAGTAGGCCTTAAATAGCGTCACTTTTACTTGGTCACTACAACTTGCGAACCTGCGCGCGATCATGTTACAGCGCACGGACAGCGCCCTGCGCTCACGCTCTATGTCCACATTGTCGCTAAGGTCCTCGCACACCCAATGACCCAGGTACTTAAACCGATCTACTCTATTCAGAGGAGTACCGCACAGTGATAAGGATGGCACACTAAGGTAAACAGAAGAAAATTAAACTGACCTTATTTCATTAAGCCTCCAACGTCAGCTGCCGGTGGCACCTCACGCTTCACCTCCCTGGAAAAAGAGGAAAATAAAACGTCAAAAAATGTCACCTGCGGGTCATTCACAATGCCTGTGTCGATATGGAATGCCTGATAACGAAACATCTTAGCATTTGAACAGTATGTTTCTACAATTGACTGGCTCGGTGGCTCAATTGGTAGTGACCCCTGCCTTCTGAACCAGGGGTCGTGGGTTCGATCCCCACACATTACAAACATTTGTGTGCATGAACATGTCTGTTTGTATTGGTCTGGGTGTTTTCTGTGTATATTACGTATTTATTTACAAAAAAAATTGTATCTAAGTAAGTTTATCAGTTGTCTAGTACCCATAGTACAAGCTTCGGCTTAGTTTGGGGCTAGATGGCGCTGTGTGGCCCAGCGTGGCATGTCTTGGGTTATTTATTTATTTAATTATCCACAATCGAGAATCAAGCCAGGAAACTTCGGTATCTCTGCGTTATATAGTCTCGGATGGGAATGGTTACTAAATTCTACCAGGGCATAGTAAGTAAGTAGTCTCAAAGTAGGGTTTCCCTATTTAATTACAACTAGAACGAGGCCGACCCTAGCTCTCTACTGGGACTTTTTACTGCGAATGCCACCCCAAAATAAGGATTAACCTATGTTTAGGAGAAATTGTTATCTCTCAATTGCTAAGCTATTGTAGGAAGTCTCGTTATTAAACACAAGATTGCAATAAACCATTTGAAAGTCCTACATAATTTGATACAGAAATTATCGAGGTTCTTTGAAAATATTGTGATAATACTCACTTGATCTGCTCTAGGACTGCACCAGCCGCGCCGCCCGCTCCCCGCAGACTCCAAGTTACATACCGTGATGCAATGATTCATTTATTAATATAATCAATTAAAAACGAATAAAGTAAACTATTTTTTTACATGAACATAATATGAAATAAAACAATTAGTTATTGTATTATATTAATTGTTTATTATCAGTGCCTATATGCCTGGTGAGGCGTCGTCGTACCTTCATATTTACTGTCTTCTTATAACGATTTCAGTTCCGATTGCTATCATGGAAATGCCTATCTAACTAACGGTGTTTCTAAATGTGTAATAAGTGAGACACTTTGTCACCCGGGCCTTCTTCTTCACTTCAGGGTTTGTTTCTCAGGACACACACCTTTATCACATCAGACGTCGGCTGTGGCGACAACACCGTCGTAGCTCCAAGGTATCTACTGCGAGGGCATCGTCGTAGCTCTAGGGCTATCTTCTAATAGAACACCGTCGTGGTTCCAACGTAGAATTACGAAGGGACTAGTGTAACTCGAGGGTTATATTCCGCAAAATGTTTTCGTAGCTCCAGTGTTTTGTACTGCGAGGGCACCGGCGTCGTAGTTCCAGGGTTATCTCCTGCGAGGACATCGTCGTAGCTTCATGTTATCTCCTGCGAGGGCACCGTCGTTACTCCAGGTTATCTGATGTGAAGGCACCGTCGTAGCTCCAGGTTATCTGATGTTAAGGCACCGTCGTAGCCCCAGGTTATCTCCTGTGAGGGCACCGTCGTAACTCCAGGTTATCTGATGTGAAGGCACCGTCGCGTAGCCCCAGGTTATCTCCTGTGAAGGCATCGTCGTAGCTCCAGGTTATCCGATGTGAAGGCTTTGTCGTAGCTCCAGGTTATCTCCTGTGAAGGCACCGTCGTAGCTCCAGGTTATCTGATGTGAAGGCACCGTCGTAGCCCCAGGTTATCTCCTGTGAAGGCACCGTTGTAGCTCCAGGTTATCTGATGTGAAGGCACCGTCGTAGCTTCCAGGGTTATTTTCTGTGAAGGCACCGTCGTAGCCCCAGGTTATCTCCTGTGAGGGCACCGTCGTAGCTCCAGGTTATCTGATGTGAAAGCACCGCCGTAGCCCCAGGTTATCACCTGTGAAGGCACCGTCGTAGCTCCAGGTTATCTCCTGTGAGGGCACCGTTGTAGCTCTAGGTTATATTATCTCCTATGAGAGCAACGTCGTAGCTTCAGGGCGTCTTGTGGTGACAGCATCGTCGTATATAGAGGGTTTTCTTCTGTGAGATACACCGTCGAGGCCGCATGGTTATCTCCTGTGAGGTTTAAAGATAATATGAGTAGGTACGACATATAAACCACAGATATTTCCTTCTTTTACCGATAATGACGTGGTTTTATTACTCATACACCTGCAAGAGCACAACATAATGATGAGAATGTACATTTTGTTTTAACAGAGTTCTTCTATCATCGAAACTGCTAACTTAAAAGTGTACTGGTATCTCCCAATGGCTGAAATTACTTAACACTGTTCTAGCTGCCCGTTATCTCCTCGCCTCTCGGGCCATAACTCGTTTCTAATCTCGATCGGTCGCGTACTGCACTTGTTCTATCTGTGCCTACTAAAAGAACACGCTTTAACTTTTTTTTTCTTAGTTTCCCGGCGTGGCGCCATTGTAGCAATAAGTTCTATCTTCTGATGACAGCTTCCCATTGCTTTCGGGAAATTTTTCTACCTCACGGTGTTTCTAAGGCGATCTTTTCTCAATCGAGGCGTATTCGTTACTACAGAACTCACCGTCTCATCACTTCAGACGACGCCGGCTGTGGCGATAGCACCGTCGTAGGCTTACTTCTGTGTCACTGCTCCAGGGTATCATCTGCTAGAACACCGTCGTAGCTCCAAGGTATCATCTGCCAGAACACCGTCGTATCTCGAGGGTATCTTCTGCTAGAACACCGTCGTAGCTCCAGGGTATCATCTGCTAGAACACCGTCGTAGGTCCAAGGTATCATCTGCCAGAACACCGTCGTAGCTCCAGGGTATCATCTGCCAGAACACCGTCGTAGCTCAAGGGTATCTTCTGCCAGAACACCGTCGTAGCTCCAGGGTATCTTCTGCCAGAACACCGTCGTAGCTCCAGGGTATCATCTGCCAGAACACCGTCGTAGCTCCAGGGTATCTTTTGCTAGAACACCGTCGTAGCTCCAGGGTATCTTCTGCTAGAACACCGTCGTGGCTCCAGGGTATCATCTGCCATTACACCGTCGTAGCTCCAGGGTATCTTCTGCTAGAACACCGTCGTAGCTCCGGGGTATCATCTGCCAGAACACCGTCGTAGCTCCAGGGTATCTTCTGCTAGAACACCGTCGTAGCTCCAGGGTATCATCTGCCATTACACCGTCGTAGCTCCAGGGTATCTTCTGCTAGAACACCGTCGTAGCTCCAGGGTATCATCCGCCAGAACACCGTCGTAGCTCCAGGATATCTTCTGCTAGAACACTGTCGTAACTCCACGGTTATCTCCGGTGAGGGCACCGGTCGTATCTCCACGTTATTTCCTGTGAGGGCACCGTCGTATCTCCAGATTATCTCTTGTGAGGGCACTGTCGTAGCTACAGGGTTATCTCCTGTGAGTGACCATCTGTATCTCCAGCGTTATCTCCCGTGAGGGCACCGTCGTGGCTCCAGGGTTCTCTCCAGTGAAGGCACCGACATAGCTCCAAAATTATCCCCTATGAGGACACCGTCGTAGCTCTAGGATTATCACCTGTGAGGGCACCGTCATAGCTCCAGGGTATCTCCTGTAAGGGCACTGTCATAGCTTCATGATTAGCTTCTGCGAGAACACCGTTGTAGCTTCGTGGTCATCTTCTGTGAGGCACCGTCGCTATTCCAGTGTGATATGCGAGAACACAGCATGGAGATTGGTTTCAAACTTTGCATTCTTCTAGCTGCGCTACACGGTAACAGAGTTCTCTTTGTTAGGGTTCCGTAGCCAAAATGGCAAAAACAGGACCCTTATAGATTCGTCATGTCTGTCTGTCCGTCCGTATGTCACAGCCAGTTTATTCCGAAACTATAAGAGCTACATTATTAAAATTTGGTACGTAGATGTATTCTGTTAACCGCATTAAGATTTTAAAGTAAAATCAGAAAAAAACCCTAAATTTTTGGGGTTCCCCATACATGGAACTGAAACTCAAATTTTTTTTTTCATCAAACCCATACGTGTGGGATATCTATGGATAGGTATTTGAGAGACTCTTCCAAAGTGGTAAAATGTGCCCCCCCCCCCCTCCCCCCCTCCGTAACTTCTAAAATATGGGCACTAAAAAAGATATATGATGTGTATTACTATGTAAACTACTAACGAAGTTATGTTTTCTATTTAAACTGCTCACATAATTGTTGTACACTTTTGCACTTGCACTTTCGATAAGAATACATTGTATTTGGTAAAGTAATGCGTTTTGGATTTATTGAATGTGATTTGCAAATTAACCTGAGAACCAGAACCAAAACGGAGACTATGTACGACAAAAAGTTAACATCGAGTTAGCTGTTAGGAAAATTAATTTGTTAAAGGTGAGGATTTAGTAAAATAAAATGCCGTTTACAAATACGTGTTATAATACAGAACTAGCTGTACCAGCGGCTTCGCACGCGTGGGTATCTGGTTTTAAAAATAACGGACTTCCATATCTTAATCACTTATAATATGCTACCAGGCGTCAACATCTGGTGCTGATGATGAAGCCATAGAACTCTTGTAACGGTTAGGAATTAGGGGACAGTACTGCCTTATGTAGAACTAAACTAGGTAGTGGTGTAGGCAGGTGGTTTGGTAAGTAATTTGCTTGATTCTAGTTGCGATCTAGAACTCTTCACTTGACTTAAAGAAAAATTCTCTTTCCTAAGCAAAACTCTTAAGGACATTAACTAGCCTTTATTTAAGTTCACAACACATTAATAATACAACTAAAAATAAATAAATAACCCAAGACATGCCACGCTGGGCCACACAGAGCCACCTAGCCCCAAACTAAGCCGAAGCTTGTACTATGGGTACTAGACAACTGTAATAACTTACTTAGATACTTTTTTTTTGTAAATAAATACATATTATACATAGAAAACACCCAAACCAACACAGACCGACATGTTCATGAACACAAATGTTTGTACTGTGCGGGAATCGAACCCACGACCCTTGGCTCCGAGGGCAGAGGTCACTACCAAATGAGCCATCGAGCCTGTCTACTGTGGCTATACAAAAGGCAGTGGCTACTTCACGGTATATTTCTCCCAGCCCCAGCTTCATGGCTTTTGTCTGATGAAGGATTCTGATTGCTTTGAGGAAACACCTTTCTAACTCCAGTTGTTTCTATGGAGATCCATTGTCACTTGAGTCTTCATCACTTCAAGGTTTGTTTCTGAGGACACTATGCCACTCCAGGGCTTTCTTCAGAGGCCACAGTCGTAACTCGAGGGTTATCTCCTGTGAAGGCATCGTTGTAGATGTAGCCCCAGGGGTATCTCTTTTGAGGGCACCATCGTAGCTGTAGGGTTATCTTTCGTAGAAGCACCGTCATAGCTCCAGAGTAATCTTCTGTGTAGGTAGGGCCATCAAAACTTTGTGGTCGCTCCAGGCCTATCTTCTGTGAAAACATTGTGGTCGCTCCAGGGTTATCTTCTGTGAAAACATCGTGGTAGCTCCAGGGTTATCTTCTGTGAAAACATTGTGGTCGCTCTAGGGTTATCTTCTGTGAAAACAACGTGGTAGCTCCAGCGTTATCTTCTGTGAAAACATTGTGGTCGCTCTGGGGTCATCTTCTGTGAAAACATCGTGGTACCTCCAGGGTTATCTTCTGTGAAAACATTGTGGTCGCTCTAGGGTTATCTTCTGTGAAAACATAATGGTAGCTGCAGGGTTATCTTCTGTGAAAACATCGTGGTAGCACTAGGGTTATTTCCTGTGAGGGCACCGTCGTTACTTCAGGGCGACCGATAGGACCTTCGTAGTTCCAGTGTTATCTTCTGTGAGAACACAATATGTTGTAACATAAGGGTCATATTCTGTAAGAAAGAACACAGTCACTACCTTGTACCTACATTGTACCTACTATATGTTTGTATGCTCTTTCCTGTGAATGTTTATGTTTGTGCAATAAAGAATATCTATAATATTCTACCTTCGTAGCTCAAGTTCATGATCGCTTTTAATGCTTGAAGTAGTTTTCTTACTCTTCCAGGCGCACTGCAACCACAATCATGAGAATTGAGTTTTAACAGAGTTTTTCTATAATCGAGACTGCCAACTTCTCAGTGCAGTGGTATCTACCAATGGTTCTTCTTCTTCAAGTGCCTCTCCAATCAATGAAGGTTGGCAGTCATCTCTGCATAGCTAGCCGTGTCCTGCGCGAGCCGGAACAGCTGGACAACCGTCGCAATTCCCGTCCACTCTCTGATGTTCCGCAACCATGATTTTCTCCGTCGCCCTGCACGTCTTTTTCCCTCTATCTTGCCCACCATGATGATTTGAAGGAGGTCATATCTATCGTGGCGCAAAACATTACCTAGGTAAACCATTTTGGTCTTTTTGATGGTCCGCAAAAGTAAACGGCTCTGGCCCACACGTCTCAAGAGTCAAGACCTCCTCATTTGTCACTTTCTGTGTCCAGCTGATCATCATGCGTTGATATGCCCCCATTTCGAAAGCTTCTATACGTTATACGCTTTTATACCAATGGTTGAAACTGCTTAACACTGTTCTAGCTGTCCCCCCCCCTTCTAACTGCGTTTTGATAGAATGCTCTACATTGATGCAGATCTGTTAAAACTTTTCCACCTGCACAAGTACATAGATGATAGAAGTCCCTCGATATTCTTCTGTGCTGTAGAGTTTGCTTCTAACTCTTCGATCTTCGTATACGGTGATGAGCGCTAATTTTTGCTTGTATTAAATTAAGCGATGCTTGTATACGATGGAGCGCGCTCATCTATTAAGAGCGCGCATACAGAATTCGACGTATTTGCGGCGAAACTGGTATTTTCGGGCGAGCTATTATCATAGAAAACGATTTTTTTAAAATAAGAAACATAGTTTTTTATATAGATAAAGTCTTCAAGCAGTGCGTAGGCCAGATAAAATACAACATTTACTAGTATATTTTTGTTTATCAAAGATCTCCCGTAAGCCGATTCGCAAAAATGCGAGTCAGAGTAAATTTCGAAAGTCTTAATATCAATTGCATTACATACATATGTTTTAAATATATGTTTATACAATAGCTTATATGGTCTATTAGTGCACTAGATAAAAAAACTTTCAAAAATGTGTTATTAAATGGTCCAAAATAATTTTTCAAAATAAGCTCAATTCACACTTTTCAACAGTGTTTTTCTAGTAGAAAACACTGTTTCTTTGAGTTGAAATTTTGTGTAAATGTAAAAGAAGTCTTTCTTAAGTGCACTTAATTATTATTTTATTAATATTCTATGCCTCTTATTTTATACGATTTTTTTAAAAGTGACTATAAAGCCACGCGCGCGACGCTTGCCGATTCAGTCCAAATCGGGTCATCCCAGAGGGAGGACGTGCCGCTCGCTGCTCCGCTCACGCACACATACGCACAACCACTTTTATGAGCGTATACCTCTCTGCGCGAGTGCAACTCCACGAGTTTGATACTTTGTAATATTATTTTTGTATGGAAAATTTATTAAGTTAAAATAATATACATACTAAATTAATGAAATGATTTAATGTTTAGTCATGATTATCAAATACAAACATCAGGATTATTATAATTATTATTATCTACAACCACATTTGCTAAATATTTCAAAAAATTAATATGATATTTGTTTATTAGTTCACTAATGAAGTTACAAAGTAAGGCTATTCCAATGATTATTATTATGCTCGTTAACATCAATGGTCAGAAACAACTTATGTGTAAAGTTACTATGTAAAGTAGAAAATAAATGAGATAATGACAACATTTTTTACTTGCTGTTGTATTTAATTTTAATTTTCAAAATACCGATCCTAGACAATTTTTGAATATATACAAGAGGACTCACCATACCTACCAATTCAGATAGCTCGCCTTTGTAACCTGTCCATTGCATCTTAACTAATATTATGACTCCTTCAATGTAACCCTTAGGATTCGGGTCATGACGAATATTCATCCCGAGAATAAGTGATAGATTGGTCAAGCTGGATAGGAACCAGATTTTAGTTGTTGTAGGCCATTTGGGGTTTCTGCTACGAAACACAAGCACAACTTTCAGCACAAGCATCAGTAGGTATGCATGATCTCTGTGATCAGTGCATAGAAGACTTAGGACCTTAATTCAAATTGACAAATTGTTTACAAACTAATCTTTTTTGAATGATGGCAACCAGCCTCTTTGTGAGATCCATTTCTGCCGAGTGAAAATGAACAAAGTAATTTTTACAAGTTAAAATATAAAACGGGTTAGAGTTATATCGTGGCAACCACGGAGACTGCTCTTTCCTTAAATAATAATACAAACACCTAAACACAAAACAAACAACACAAATGTTCAGCACACGAATGTTTGTCCTGGATGGGAATCAAACTCACGACCTTTGACTCATGATAGGGAAAACACAGTAGGGATTATTGATTTTTATAAAGCAACATTACTAATGTCAATCACTCACACAATACCTTTGGATAGGTAAGTACCTGGTACATATAAAGATAGAAAGACAAAAATATTGTTATATTTTTCTTAAACCTTAATTAGTAAACACTTAAGAATAATGTACTCTAAAGTCTTTAAATCAATTTAATAAGTACACACCTATACTACACTAATAAAATATTTAGCAATAAAAGAATGTTCAAATAATTTAGATGAATAATAAATTGTTAAGTATCAAAATATGTTCGTCCGCCGGAGTTAGCGTCCGACACGCCGCTCACCCACACAGACACAAATGATGTCTATGTGTGTTTCGGAATCGGCTCCCGCGTGCGTTTCGAGTTGCTTAAAATTGTATGCGCGCTCTTAATAACCGGTTCACTCGTCATCTTGAAAACTTGATCATATTTCTCGGGGAACAAAGAATCCGGCAAAGAGTTCCAGAACTAAAGAGAGTGTAGATCTAACCGTCCATGGAATTCTACTTTAAGTTGGCTGCGACCATAGCAGTGGTAAACGTAAGTAAATCGTGTCTTCTATTGAAACTGCTCACAAAATTGTCAATTGCTTTTGCACTTACACTTTCGTCATAAATAACACGGCCTATTTAGTAAATTAACGCATTCAGGATCAATGTATTGTGTAGGTATTTTAATTATCAACTTGAGAACCAGGACGAGATCTGGGAAAATTTAAAGCGTGTATTAGGTACACTGAACGCGAGATCACGCGACAAAATGCCAACGACATCGATCAAACCGCAAAAATATGTTAAGGGTGGGTAGGATTTTTTTTAAACATCAACATGAACAAGACTTCAGAGTGGCTTCAAACCCTTAATTACAATGAGACTGAAAGGCTGCTGGGTGTATCATATTAGAATAGACTAAGTAAAACTTTAATGTTTATATTTATTACTAGCAGTGCTCGCGACTTCGTCCGCGTGGAATAGTTATTTTTTCCCCGTTTTTTTTTACATTTTTCATTATTTCTTCGCTCCTAATAGTTGCAGCGTGATGTTATATAGCCTATAGCCTTCCTCAATAAAAGGTCTATTCAACACAAAAAGAATTTTTCAATTCGGACCAGTAGTTCCTGAGATTAGCGCGTTCAAACAAACAAACAAACAAACAAACAAACAAACAAACTCTTCAGCTTTATAATATTAGTTAAGATTATTTTTTATGCTGTTTTACTATTTTGAATGTCTAATGTGCGATGATTTCTATTATTTAATTGATTTAATTGGCTTATTGAAATAAAATTATTTTGAATTGTACAGTATTCTGCCATTAACAGTAAAGTGATAGATAAGGGGGGGCCTGATGACCTGAAATACAAGCCCTAGGCTTAGATTAGGCATCAGTCTCCCACAATAATGATTTATACTTTTAGATATTGTTATGTTAATTGTAGTAATTATTGTGGTGAGAAATAAATGATATACGAGTATTACTCGTATTATTATTACATGTTGACACTTATTGCTACTAAGAAGTAATATGCTGTAAGAATTAAGGAGATGTAAGATTTTTATAACCTGCGAATGTGTACAGTTTAAGTCTTTGACTGCCGAGAAACTAGACACAATAGAAAAACTAGTCGGTCACCGGTGACCGTCATGGCGCTCAACGTGTTAAAGAGAACGGGTTAATTAAAATTGGCTCTTGGCTTTTAAGCTGTTCTAATAATTTAAATGGTAAGTACTAATTTTTATTGGAACAAATGGTATAATATTTCTCGCGTTGGTACCTATTCAATTATGGGACATTTATTTCAAAGGTGCTTTATATCGTGGACTGCTATACCGTCACGCGAGCATAGGCTATTGTCACAGATCTTGAATTTTTGAAGATACGCTTTGTGATACCCGTGGCCGGTTAAAAACTGCGTTAACTCGAATGTTATAAGTAAGGAGTAAGGGTAAGGATTTAGTAAAATGCTGTTTACATATAGGTAGGTTCTTTTTTAATACTCTTAGATAGAAAACGGGTATAGAAAACACATTCGCTGGGAATGCCTCTAGTAACTGAATGGGATAATCTTACCGACCATCTGATGCACAAACGTACATATGCCAGACTTGTCAGGCTATTATTCTCACAGTGTTCCTGTAGCCAGTTCTGGAGGCGGCATACGTGGATCAAGATTGCCACATGTTAGCTAGCATGTCTGGACATCATCGGTATAGTGACACGACAGGCGTGGGCCATCTACCACGAGAGCACCGTCGCAGGTAGCCCCAGGAGTAGGTACTATGAGGGCGGCGTCGCAGCTTCAGGATATCTTATGTCCCATATATACCGTCGTAGATCCAGGGTTTTTTTTTATAGTGGCTCGACATAATCAGGAAAGCGAAAGAGAGGCCCAAGTCGCCGTGACAACTGGCAAGTAACTGGTCAGTTACCTGTCAGTTGCCACTGCCATGCCGGCCCAACCCTAACCCCCCACGAGCTCCGGACACCCATCTTATCTTCTGTCATGGAATCGCCATAGCTCTAGGTCTATATTCTGTGAGGGCACCGCTGTAGCTCTATGGTTATCTCCTGTGAGGTTCTCGTCGTACCTTCAGGACGTCTTATGTCCAAAGCACCAAAGCATCGAAAGTAGCTTCCTGTGTGGGCACCGTCGTAGCTTCAGGATGCCGAAAGTCTATAGTCCATAACACCGTCGTAGATCGAAGGCAGCTTCAAAGAGGGAACTGATGTGAAGGCGTCTTCTGTCAGGCCGTCTCCAGGTTTTCCATCTCCTCCATTCCTCTGTGAGGGCAGCGTCGTTGCTCGATGGTTATGTCCTGTCAGAATACCGTCGTAGCTCCAGAGTTATCTCCTGTTAGAAAACCGTCTTAGATCCAAGTAATCTTCTGTGAGGGCAGCGTCATAGCCCTGTCTTGCAGCGTTTCTGTCGCCGTATTTCTGGCATAGCATACGTGGATCCAGGATGAGTTGTCGGGGGAGGCCACAGTGCCAACTTCATGGTATTTTCCTGGCGAGGCACCGGCGCAGTTTCATGATTATCTTCTGATGACCGCTTCTTATTGCTATTGAAGAAATGCTTTTCAACTCCAGGTGTTCTTGAGAAGGTCCTTTGTCACTCGAAACTTATTCGTCATCTCAGGTTTTGTTTCAGAGGACACTACTTTATCACTCCAGGGCCCTTTATCCTTCTGAGGCAACAGTCGTAGCTCGGGGCTTATCTCCTGTGAGGGCACCGCCGTACCTTCAGGATGTCATGTCCTTAACACATTCGTAGATCCAGGGTTATCTCCTGTGTGGGCACCATCGTAGTTTCTGAATGGAGATAGTCTAAAACAAAAGGCCTTCTTAACTAATACCACATTCAGATAATTTAATGTGAAATAGTATATTTATGTAACACACGACATTCAATGATGAAAATTAAATTAACAGATGAGATGAGAATAACTTACCATTTTAGTTGTAAAGAGAACACACAATAATAGAGCGCCTGGCAATAAGAACAGAGCCAAATTAGCTAAGACGAAGTCTATGATACGAGCCGAATGGTTATCTTTATAGCAAAGTTCTTAATCAGATCTTTATGATCTTTCAAGTTTATTCGCTGTACTGGTTCTCAGGTGGCCAGTGATTCAGAAAATTACTTAACACATTGTTACGCACTTAGAATAATCCAACGCAATCCAATTTAAAAACTTTTACGATTAAATTGTGTGCTTCAAGCTGGAATCCTCATCTCTGAAACCTGCATGAAAACGAATTTTGACTATGCCAAAAAATAGTCATGAAATAGTCATAAATAGTCGCCAAGTAAAAAAAATAGTCGCATTATAGTTTCGGAGTTATAGCTATAGGTTGGTGAGGATTCTGGCTTGACGTTCAAGCTGTAATCCTCACCTCTGATGCAAGCAAACGGCAAAGTCTATCGAATTGGTTTATGTTCCAAAAAATAGTCATGAAATAGTCGCAACGGCATACCAAATTTCAGAATTATTCGTTAAGAGATTCCAGAGATATAAGGGTAGGTTGGTGATTGAACATTTGAAAACTTCAAATATCTCCGAAACGGCTACGACTTTCGATTTGAGTTTTTGCCAAAAAATAGTCATGAAATAGTCGTCTCCAACGGAAATAAATTTGAGCTGATTTAATTTGAAATTAAAAAGTGTTAATTTTTCCCTACATTTCTATGGAGGTACAGTCGTGTACAAAATGTTTACTTCATTTTATACTATTGTAAAATATTTCGCTTGAACTATAATATTTCGTCAAATTAGGTGTTTTCCAAGACTAGTGACTAGACCGAGTGCTATTACGATTAAACAAATAAAAACAAACATTTATATTTTTTGTAGCTATTTTTATTTAGTACAATTTAAAGCTTGAAAATGCGTACATAACATGTTTAAATTAAAAATAAGTACATATAATGTTTATATCACAACCGAATAATAGGTATGCCGTTCAGGCATTTCCATACTAGCTTCGGGAGCGCTCGGCCTCATAGTCTCCGTCCTTTATGGTGCCCCGGCACTGCCGTTAGATAATATTTGTAAACATTTTCTAGCATACATTTATATTTTATTTTATTTACTCTATATTATGTATGTATCTATTAAGTTATTTAATATTTTAATCCCTGTTTAATCCTATCCCACTTTGCAACACTCTACCTACATACATCTGTATCTGCTTAGCCCAATAGTTGACCGGTAGAGAATGCCTACACGGCATTCGATCCGCCTTTTGTGCGCTATTTCTATTGTGCAATAAAGATTAAATAAAAAAAAATATTTACTAACAGATGTTGTCAATTGTTACATTTTGTTAGGAAGTGTCACATGTTATAAGTGCCTGTACACTGATGAAAAATGTTTACTAACATTTAAATCTGGCATTTGCTTACTTGGTTTTGCGTTCTGAGGGAGTGTCTATACAAAAATGGAAGAAGAATTGCCCATTAGAATAGCTTTTAGTTTTGTTTACAAAAGACTAAGCGATCTTATTGGATGCGCCAAACAAAATATAACACTTATTTTATTTTGTTACTAGCTGTGCCAGCGGCGTCCCACGCGTGGATATGGGGTTTCAAAAATAACCGACTTCCACAAAATGGTACCCAGATTTTAAGTTAGACCTCTAGAGGTTGATGGATTGCTAGCAATACATTGGTGAAACCGCATTTAATTCCAAGCAGTAGTTTTCGCGCGAGGCGCGATCAAACATACAGATAAAAATTTCTCCCGTTTCCCCAACACTTCCCGCCATTGCTCTGCTCCTATTAATTGTAGCGTGATGAAAGTATACTATAACCTGCCCAGGAATATGAAGAATAATCGTACCAAGTTTCGTTAAAATCCGTCTAGTAGTTTTTTTTCTATAACGAACATACAGACAGACAGACAACAATTTTACTGATTGCATTTTTGGCATCAATATCGATCACTAATGACTCCCTTATTTTGAAAATATATTTAATGTACAGAATTGACTTCTCTACATATTTATTATAAGTATGGATAGAAGATAACTTGTGAAAAAATGTTTACTCAGTTACGAAACATTTTCTAACATGAAATAATTTTTAACACAATGACATGTGATTAAATGTCTGCTAACGTTGCTAAACATTTTCTAACGGCGCGGCAGTGTGGGAGCACTATTAGTGTCTTCCCACAATCATCGTCGCGGACATTTCATTGACTTGAGTATTTTGCTTGACAGTCACGCCATCTAGTAAGTGTTGTGGAACTAGCTCTAACCATTTTAAAAACGCATTGCTGTGATATTAACATTAAAGGTAAATGTGAAATATATATATCAATTATTAAAGCTCATAGTTATTCTTTTTGCTGGGTGGGAACAGGTCGGTAATTGTGTATTATATGTACTGATTTCAGATTTAAACAAGTTTTGTACTAATATGCAAACTTTATATTATAATAAATAAAAATAGCTACATAAAAATGTTTGTTTTTTTTTGTTTAATCATAACAGCTGCCATGGAAAATACCTAATTGAACGAAATATTATATTTTAAGCAGAACATTTCACAATAATATCAAATGAAGTAAAACATTTTGTATACAACTGTACCTCCAAAATTGTAGGGAAAATTATAACTTTTTATTTTCTAATTAAATCAGCTCAAATTTATTTCCGTTGGAGACGACTATTTCACGACTATTTTTTGGCAAAATCTCAAATCGAATATCGTAGCCGTTTCGGAGATATTTGAAGTTTTCAAATGTTCAAGCTAGAATCCTCACCAACCTACCCTTATATCTCTGGAATCTCTTAACGAATAATTCTGAAATTTGGTATGCCGTTGCGACTATTTCATGACTATTTTTTGGAACATAAACCAATTCGATAGACTTTGCCGTTTGCTTGCATCAGAGGTGAGGATTACAGCTTGAACGTCAAGCCAGAATCCTCACCAACCTATAGCTATAACTCCGAAACTATAATGCGACTATTTTTTTTACTTGGCGACTATTTATGACTATTTCATGACTATTTTTTGGCATAGTCAAAATTCGTTTTCATGCAGGTTTCAGAGATGAGGATTCCAGCTTGAAGGACACATTAAATTACGTCTGTATGTCAAAAGAAGTACATGATTGCCATCAATCAAGCAATTTCTTTATCTGCAAGAGAATAATTCTCTATGAAGTCCGGTGGCGAAAAAGGTAAAACGTTATAAAAATATACGCAACATTGTTGTATAGGCCGCGACCGATCTTTTTAAAGGAGCGATCTGGCGAAAATTATATTATACGTAAATCATGTTTTATTCCTTCTGATTTTTATATGTGTATTTATATTTCATTTTATCATATACATATTATCTATTTATTATTATTATATATTTAGAGTTATTGTTTTCAAATCAACTTTGTGGCACACTACCTTAAAATTAGTTTCTGCTTAGCCCAATGGTTGACTGTTAGAGAATGCCTATGTGGCATTAAGTCCGCCTTTTGTATACAGTTTAATTGTGCAATAAAGATTAAATAAATAAATTATCAACAGAACGCTACGCTTCTTTCGTTAACGCCTATCTAAGCCGTTTTGTCCAAGCAGACTAGTTAAACGATAATATTTAGGGTCGTTGTGTGGGTAAGCTAAAGGTAAGGTATGTTAAGTCTTAGGTAAACAAGATTACAAGTAAAATAAAAAAGAATCATTGCAACACAGAAATGAAACATAGCAAGCGTTGTTAAATCTGAAATAGAACACAAATTATGTAGACACGTTAAAGTATACAAATTATATGTTACCACTACGAAAATAATGTACTCTGACGAGGTAGGACAAGAAATACCGACATTCAATACTAAACAAAATATTAAATCAATGAAGAATTCTTTATCTACATAAAACATTGAAACGCTCGACCAAAATAGTTTAATCTTGTATAATGAGAAAGTAATTTGGCGGAATGAAAATGTAGATGGCGCCACCAATACCCGTTAATTTAAATACTATACATTAAAGAGCTTAGTATATAGTCAGACTACAATAATAATAAGTTATATTAGTTGATAATACACAACATGGTTGGTTAAAAATGTTGGTAGCAGTCTTCAAATAAAGGGAAAGACGGGAGGCGCCAAATAAGTACCTAAATTGATTACCATGTTGTTAATAGTTTCAAAAACTTACCAAATAAGTTTTGGCTTCAGAATCTGCAACAATAAGAGGAAACATTTATAATACACATAGGTATAATAATAACCCAAGACATGCCACACTGGGCCACATAGCGCTACCTAGCCCCAAACTAAGCCGAAGCTTGTACTATGAGTACTAAACAACTGATAAACTTACTTACTTTAGGTATAAGCACAGCATTGTGGCTTCTTATGCGCTAATGGAAAGCGAGCGAAAAGCCTCTGCGACAACGGGCAGGTAACCAGCCAAAGATGTAGAGTTGGTGTAAAAATAGAGCCTACCTATTAAGTTTAGCGCATTCTCATTTCCCGCACAGTAAACAAAACGGAGCGGCGAATTGACGTGATTTTTTTAGTGGATAAAGTTATAATAAAAATAAATAAATAAATAACCCAAGACATGCCACGCTGGGCCACACACCGCCACATAGCCCCAAACTAAGCCGAAGCTTGTACTATGGGTACTAGACAACTGATAAACTTACTGACGATACATTTTTTTTTGTAAATAAATACATATTATGTATACATAGAAAACACCCAGACCAATACAAACAGACATGTTCATGCACACAAATGTTTGTAATGTGCGGGAATCGAACCCTGGTTCAGAGGGCAGAGGTCACTACCAAATAAGCCACCGAGTCTGTCAAATAACGAACAGCAGCGTCGCCGGAGCGAGAAGCTACGCCCTGCGATTGCCAACCCGCCTACCCAGGGTGGCGATTATGGGTATATCCTCCAGATGTTGGCCCTAAGTGGCGAACAACTGGAGAGGCCTATGTCCAGCAGTGGACTGCAATAGGCTGATGATGAGTAATATAGGTAATAAGTACATCAGATTAACTTTTAGGTCTTAATTTACATGGATATGGTCATATAACCGATATGAACTTTCTGCGTCAGTCTTTCCGAACAGCTACGACTTGGGAGCTCAAGACACGAGCGTACACCTATTTAAAGGCCGGCAGCGACCCCAGGGGCCCTACTACAGAAATCGAAAACGATCGTTCGTTGAACGGATCGCGTATTTTTGCCCCATAAATCCCTCTCATTTGTTCCTCCAGTGTTCAAATATACGAAATAAAATTCGTCAAAGTCGATTTTCAACAATTTAATTGATATATTAGAACACGGGAGGGACAAATGAGAGGGATTAATGGGGCAAAAATACGCGATCCGATCGTTTTCTGTAGTAGGGCCTCAGAACTCGATTGAGTTACGGATGTCCATGGGCGGTGTCGACTGCTTACCATCAGGCATCACATTTGCTCGTCTGCCGCCTCTTGCATAAAATAAAATAACTCGGGAAAGCCGATAGCTGCGGCAGTTAAAAATATTAGTAAGACTGCTCACCTCTGGTATCACAGCACAGCTCCCCCTGGACCTCCCACCGCCACAAGCAGATTACATCGCATAGCTGCACCTGGAATAATTATCAAAAACTATAAATTGGAGAAACTTATTGGGAGTGGCTTAACGCGAGTTATACAGGCAAATCTAGCACTAAATATCTAGTCTAGTCAATGCAGAAGATGATTCAAATACATGAGCGGAACGGCGTAAGGGTGCTTACATAAAAAAAAAACAGGTTTCCGGTACAGACAAATCTGTGCAGGTTAGTACAGACTCGCACAGATTTGTCTGAACCAGAAACTTGTATCTTTATGTAAGCACCCTTACATGCCAAAGTGGTAACTGACAGGTAACTGACCAGTTACTTGCCAGTTGTCACAGCGACTTGGGCTTCTCTTTCGCTTTCCATCAGCCATTATGTCGAGCTACTATAAAAAAAACCGACGTGTGGTGGTATAACCATCACAATACTCACTCACAATTGAAGGCGTAGCTAAATACCGCAAATACAAATACAAATACAAAATTCTTTATTTACACATAAATAGGGTGGTTACATATACAATGTAGGTCTTACAGAAAGTGAGCATCATAATCCTATTTAGCTACTATTGAAAGAGCATGTAAATATCAGTAGTTATAATACTGAGGTAACCCTACGCTAAATTTATAAACTAATGGCATGTAAATTAAAATTAATTTACTCATCGTTTTGCTTCCAGAAACTCCTTTACGGAATAGAACGTTTTTTCTAAAAGCCATTTTCTTAACGCAATTTTAAATTTATGTGTGGGAAGAGTTTTGATATCATTTGGTATTTTGTTAAATATCTTAATGCACATTATGTAGCAATTTTTTAAAAAGCGAGTAGTGTTCGGTGCAACATTTAATATTAAATTATGTGTATTTCTGGTGTGCCTATTTGTATGATTATTTGCTGCTAAGAATAAATGTTTATTTTTTATTACGAATGTAGCTATCTCGAGAATGTAGATGCAGGGAAGTGGAAGTATTTTCAAAGATTTAAAATATGGTCTACAGGAAACGTCTGGTCTAATATTACATATTGCGCGGATGCATCTCTTCTGGGCTATAAAAACTGAATTAATGTCGGTACCGTTGCCCCAAATTACCAAACCGTACCTAATAATGCTTTCTACATATGCATAATAAGCTATAAGAGCTGTTGGTTTATTTGTTACTTTAGTTAGTTTGTAAAGTGCGAAGGAAAATCTATTAATTTTTGTAGAGACTTTTCTTATGTGTTCTTGCCACGTTAATTTTGGATTTATGATTAGACCAAGGAATGTTGCTTCTGAGGTGTGGTTAAGGAGATTACTGTTTGATTGTATAGATATCAATTGGTTCTGAAGGTTGTTGAAATTCATTATTTTGGTTTTGTTGAAATTAACCTGGAGATTGTTAATGTTTAGCCATTCTATGACGGAGTTAAGGGTGTCTGAAATGTCGGTTTTATGTTGTTCAATTGTCAATGCTTTGTTAGTAGTAATGATGACGGAGATATCATCTGCAAATAGAATGGTTTTGTGGTGTGTAGAGTCAGGTAAGTCGTTAATGTACATTAAAAATAAAAGAGGACCAAGGATACTCCCTTGAGGAACCCCGTAATTATTCCGTATAAGTTCAGACCTGTATGTCTGAACAATATTTTTTTTACCAGCTCTACCTATTTGATTAATTTCAACACATTGGTATCTATTTTTCAGATAAGCTTCAATCCATTTTTGTGCGTTACCCCTAATTCCATAATTGTGTAGTTTTTGTAATAGTAGGTCGTGTGATACGAGATCAAACGCCTTAGACATGTCTAGGAATAAAACAGTTGTAAATTTTTTATCATTATGGTTTTTGAGAACATTTTGTACTAGATCGAATGCCGCATGCGTAGTAGACCTGTTCCTTTGAAAGGCATATTGGTTAGTCTTTATGGTTTCATATCGTTTGAAAAAGGAAGTGAGCTGATCATGCATAGTCTTCTCAAATATTTTAGAAAATACTGATATCAAGGTAACAGGCCTATAGTTTCCTATATCAGTGCTATCGCCTTTTTTATGTAGGGGTTTTACAATTGAATGTTTTAGTTTTTCAGGGAAACATCCAGATTCTAATGAAAAATTTACTAGATAGGTAAGAACCGATAACCGATATGACGGGCAGCAGCGTACCCCGGAGCAAAAAGATTGAGTTTCAGTTCCATGTATGGGGAACCCCAAAAATTTTGGATTTTTTTCTGATTTTACTTTAAAATCTTAATGCGGTTAACAGAATACATCTACGTACCAAATTTTAATAATGTAGCTCTTATAGTTTCGGAATAAATTGGCTGTGACATACGGACGGACAGACAGACAGACATGACGAATCTATACGGGTCCCGTTTTTGCCATTTTGGCTACGGAACCCTAAAAACGGGGAAAATATAACTATTCCACGCGGACGAAGTCGCGAGCACAGCTAGTGGAATATAAAGTATTTCTTACCTTTTATAAAGTGTTCTGCCTCCGTAGTTAGGTACTCAGGTTAGCCGTTCGCGGACGCCGGCCTTTGGGAGCGGACCACCGGTCACCCATCTGAAACCCACAAGCTTCATATTTATAGACTAGCTGTGCCGGCGGCGTCGCACTCGAGGATACCTATCGGGTTTCAAAAATAAGTGATTACCATGAAATGGTGCCTACATTTTGCGCAGATGAGACTTTTTGTGCGATAGAGTCTGCGTCAGAGACATTTAAAAAGAGCATCTAGGTCCCTACAGCTCTGCCGACAGAATGATCGAAGATGTGCGTTGAGTCTGTGAAACATCCGCGACAGATTTTTGCGCGTCGTGTGCGTTACTGCATATAATTGCATCACAGACTAAAAAGTGCGCCACGGATAGTCCCTCGTCTGCGCTGCCCCTTTAAGTTAGACCTCTAAGAACAATAGTATTGCCACAGCCTGCCTCTTTAATTAACATTAGGAGAGGCCTATGTCCAGCAGTGGACTGATATACTTGGGCTGATGATGATGGTCCTAAATTATGAGTCTTCATGTCTGATTGCCAAACCTCGTATGTGGCAACGACTGGCGAATTTAACCGGCTGGAAATCGGACCCGGTGTTTTTTTTTTTATAGTGGCTCGACATAATGGCTTCTCTACGCCTGATGGAAAGCGAAAGAGAAGCCCAAGTCGCTGTGACAACGGGCAAGTAACTGGTCAGTTACTTGTCAGTTGCCACCGCCATGCCAGCCCAACCCTAACCCCTCCCCCACGAGCTCCGGAAACCCTACTCACCGGCAGAAACACGACCCAGAGGTCATTTGACTGCGGTATTCTATAGGGTGGTTGTCTGATGCGATCGCATGGGACGACCAGGCGAGAAGATCGAGAGAAATCAGGCGAAAGACTAACAGCTATAGAGATAACATGTCAGAGTTATACTCATGAGAAACTCGAGAACTGAGAGAACTCTTACTGAACTCGATTTGAGTTGCACTTGCATGGTAAGTAGGTAAGCAGTCAACGTGTCATCAGGCATCACATTTGCTCGTCTGCCGCCTCTTGCGTAAAAGAACTTGATCAAAACACAAGTAATAATTTTTGGTCGGAGTGTAGGTTTGCCCACTCAGGTTTCGAACCCGGGAATTTGCGACGACTAGATCAGCATAGGGACTGTGCACAAACTATAGGTGGCAGCACTACGTAGTGTACTAGGGTAAAACATTCAAATTTATGACACCAGTTGGCAGCACCATCTATGTGCATGTTCAATAAACTTTAGTAGCCATGCAAACAGACCAATTCATACTTAGAAATAAATAAGTAGTTTCCGCATCAGAATTGTACAAATATATATTTAAACAGGAATGAAAAAAAGTTATGAATAAGTTCGTAAAAATTATTTTAAACCTACCACGACATTCTGACCCTACACTCTGACCAAAATTTGTTCTCTAAAGAACAACAAGATGGCGGCACTGAAATCACGCACCAAAGATGTCGAACACTTTCATTACAACAATTGTAGTTATTATTACAAATTATATTGAAAATAAAAAATATTTAAAGACAAATAAAGTTTAAGTTGGTATCTCTTACATTTCTTTGGATGCAATCGAGAAAGTTCTGATGAAATCGCAGTTGTAGTTCTCAAAAACAAGATGGCGCCATGTGCACGTAGTAATGAAAATTTTCACTCATTTACTTATGCTGGCGATTAATTCATAAAATTGCAATGGGCACATATAAATAGGCAAGATTAAAGTAAAATATCAAACTATCAACTTTAAAAGGACTTTGTTCGATCGGAAACCATAAAATATGAGAATGAAAAAAATATCTACATTTCGACTTTTCTAAAATGCCAGGGTGTGTAATAATTAGAAACTAACTAACCAATCTCTAAATAAACATCACTTTATAATGCAGTAACTACTTACCACCATTTTTCGTACTAGAAGAGCTTGTGAAAAAACTTGAAAAACTTATTAAAACTGCAATAAAGTATCACAAAGTGCAGTCTCGAGCTAATAAATCGCCAACACAGTACCTCTAAGTCATTATTTGAAATCATTTATGATTTTGGAATGAAAAAACGTGGTTTTACAAAGGTGAAAACTTTTCAAAAGTACCTAAAAGCTACAGAAACTAATAAAAAGTAGTACTTACATGATTTCTGGGATACACCAGGATTAATTTGACTGATTAAGCAATGATCTCTATTGATTTTAAGTTAAAAGTGTGCAAATTAAAAATCCTAATTTCAAAATATTTCTGTGCGCGTCCGCTCCCTCCGGCGAATACTCGAGACTGAATAAAAGTTGCGGCTGCGCTGCGCAGCGCAAAAGACGTAGGGCGCGCCGTGTCGACTATCGACTATCGATGAGTAATAAAATAAAAGTAATGCTTTATCTTTTAAAAAAAAGACTGGTAATTTATGAAACATCGTTTTTAAACACAAGCTCAAGAATAAACAGTTGCGATTCTATCATCAAATTAGTGTATTGCCATTTTATTACTAAAATTCTTCTAGAGATGTATAATGTACTGACCACTAAGTAAGTGATTTGGATTAGCTACAGTGTATATGTTGATTAATGCATATCTCTTTCAAATAAATTATGAATAGAGGAAAACTTTATTAGACAAAAGCTAATAATGGTGTCATTCAAATAAATTTTGCAAGTTAAGTACTTTTACAGTGGTTAGTGTTACAGGATGTACGTAAGTACGTACATAGCTATCGTAATTTTATTTTGCGAGCTGGCCATCAATAACAGGTATAAAAAAATATATCACCAAGACTAAAAAAATATATTACTATCCTTAATACTGGGACCCCTAATCGATTTAATTAAAGCGAAGCGTCATCCTTATTATAAAATAAGGTAATTGGAGCCTAGCACCATTCTGCGTGGCACTTAATATTACTCATAGGGCGCTACTCTCAAGTTTATGTGAATAAAGATAAGTTATTTCCTATTTTTAGTACAGTTAAACTCATTTTAACTCCGACGGCGGCAGAAAAACAATTTGTAGCCATCTGCAAACACTAACATATTCTCAAGTTAAATTAAAACTCATTCAATAGATTTCAAGTGAGATAAATATGAACAATCTCGGCAATATTTCAACTTTTAGCTATCGTATATCGATATCAACCACAGCGCCGCGCCCTGCACTCGTGCGCAGCTCGCCGACAACAACACAATAGCCGGGCGCAGGGCGGAAGTGTGCTCGCCGCGACGGGGCGCGCTGATTGGTCAGCGGAGCGGGCGAAGCGGGAGGCGCCCTGTGATTGGCTGAGCGCCGCGGCATGGCGCGACTCGCCGCCCCTGCGAATCCTGCGATGTTTTCCGACTAAACTTTTTTTATTTATTGCATTTTTATGTACAAATTTTGTTGATATCTTTGCAAGAATATTCGATGAATGTTATTTCAAAGTCGTTTAAAAGTATGGAATATTCAATTCCAGGGGAATTGTGTTAAAATGACATCTAGTTGAGCGAGTGTTGCTGAAAAATAATACTTTACTATTTTATTAAAATCAATCTTTTTCTGCCATTACTGACTTAAAAGTAGGGTAATTAACTATTTTAAAATTAAATGAGGTTCCTACAATAGGTAGCCGATCGAAACTGTAAGCAAAATTAGCGATTTAAAAGTAACTCTATCGAAGTTATTTTCGATGATTCTCGTAGTCGTAGATTCTCCGAACTCGGCGATAAAATACCTACCGTAAAACGGGGTGAATAGACACAGTTTTGAAATTTGACTTTATTTTTAAGGATATTTTTATTAGTCCGAACAACAAGTATTGTGCTTATAGAGGTTTTAATTATAGAGCCATCTAAATGGCAATTTATTCCCTAATTACAGCTCTAAATGCAAAAATGTGTGGCGTTTCTATTGACCCGGAAATGGGTTCAATAGAAACGGCATATGGGGTGAATAGAAAAAAATGGTAGGGATGGTACTTTCCCAAAATAGTTGAAAGTAGTAACGGCCCTATTGGGTTGGCAGATAATTATGGCAGTTTGTATGTGAGAAAAGCAACTTAAGAACCTACATTACATTAATATAATATCTAAATCCTCTATATATCGTACAAAAAAACATATTTCAATATGTGGCAGCACATATCTTTCTATTCACCTCTTTCTCGTTTCTATTGAACCCGTTCTCGTGTCTATTGAACCCATACTACGTATCTAATAACCCCATACTACGTATCTATTCACCCCTTCCCCGTATCTATTAACCTCATTTCAAAATAGAAAGCATACATGTTTACAATTTTACAAATATTTTGAAATTTGCATCACTTACGCATTTCTTCATCAATTACTTTAGCATTAATTTGGTTCTGAAGAAACTAAAGAAAATATATAACAAGATGTGTTGGCACAAAACACTTATTTTCACAATAAAAACTATTAAGTTATAAGGACTTTGTTCTACGCGCTTTCGAGGAGCTCACTTCAAAACCTTTTTTTAATATGTTGGCCAAACCTAATGTCAAATCAATGTTGCTATTTCAATAAAAAATATACGGCAGTTTTTTAAAAACACAAATTAGTAATACATATTTTTTCTTTGAAAAATGTTGGCTACATTAGGTAGAAAAAGTTTATTGATTTTGTGTCTATTCACCCCTGCGTTTCTATTCACCCCGTTTTACTTACGTTAGGATAAATTACTTTTGTATTTGACTTTACGGTTCATAAATGTACTTAGTAAGTAAGTGTATTTGAATAGGTAGGTATTTTCTAAGTAAGTAGGTACCTACTCTATTCTGGAGTTTCGTACATATTGAAGTCCTATAGAACCTTATGTCGCGTTTACACGCTCGCGTTTAATACGACGGCACAAACACAAGCACAAGCATGTGAACGGGCTGTTCGACTGAGGTTGCTTGCCGGGCTGCGTGGGTGGCACGCGTGTAAACCTAGCATTAGATGGAATAAAATTTATTAAGCTCGAATCTTTTCGCTCCAAGCCAACCTCACCTGCCCGTGGTGCATCCTGCCGAATAACAAACGAGGCGCTGGCAACCAACTGGTGGCGGTATAACCTTCACAATTGAAGGCGTGGCGTTTGGAGCTCATGGGGGGTTAGGGTTTGGCCGGCATGGCGGTGGCAACTGACAAGTAACTGGCCAGTTACTTGCCCGTTGTCACAGCGACTTGGGCTTCTCTTTCGCTTTCCATCAGGCGTAGGGAAGCCATTATGTCGAGCCACTACAAAAAAAACAAGCGTAGCTAAATACTAAAGACCGGTGACAGGCAGCAGCGTCACCGGAGCAAGAAGCTACGCCCTGCGATCGCCAACCGCCTGCCCAGCGTGGCGATTATGGGTAGGTACCTATATCCTCCAGATGTTTGCTCTAAGTGGCGAACAACTGGAGATGCCTATGTCCAGCAGTGGACTGTAATAGGCTGATGATGATGATGATGATGAAGCTCGAATCAAAGTAGGTACTTAATTACTTACATCTAGACAAAGAATCAATACAAAGGTATTCTTTATTGCACAAAAAGTAGTAATGATGTAAGCGGTTTTATCGCTGACATCGATCTCTTTCAGCAACCTTTATTTATGTGGTTACAGGACATTTGCTAAAAATACCATCATCTACCTACTAGGTAACTACGTAGGTATTTTGCCTTTTTCTCGTGTGTGGAAGAACATGGAAAACGATAACTGACTACTTCTGCCTCGCTATTCTTTACCCAAAGGTTGACTGGAAGTGGTGGATAGGATACCGCTAAGAAAGACCGCTTACATTTTATCTGAGTATCAATTTATCTGAGTACTAGTGCTGCCATCTATCGAAGAACTGCTCTTAAACATTATTAGTCTGGCCTGAGTTTGTTAATACCTTGTTATTTATGTACTTTTTAAGCTTCTGTTAACCCAGAGACCAAATTACACATAGTATTTAACAAAACTAATAATATTATTCGTAACGTAACACGGGAAGTTACGTTACGAATAATGTTATTATATCATGAGTAAAGGCGTTTTAGTAATATGATGCTAGATGGCGCGGTTCAGTATAAAATGATAGAAATGCAAAGTCGTATGATACGCAAATTATAAAAAATTGGTCAGCCAACCCAAACAGCATTTAAATGATTTAGTCAGCATACAAAGATTTTGTCTGCAATAATAAAAATCAGGCGGCAATCTATGATTCGCCAATAATGGGTAATGGTCAAAAATTAAATCATGAAGAGTTTGCCTAGACATTCGGTCCGCATGATAACTACTTGGTCAGCAAGATTTTATGACTGATCAGCAGAGATAACATGTCTACATGCAGCATATTTGATTGGTATGCATATTTTAAACATAAATAAATAAATATCAGACAACATAACATACATTGCTCCGATCCCAAAGTAAGTAGCAAGCACTTGTGATAAGGGTGTCAGAAGAACGAAGATACCACAAATAAATACTTAAATACAAATATAAACACCCAGACACGGAACAAACACAAGTGTTTATTACACGAATATTTGTCCCGGGTGGGAATCGAACCCACGACTCTTGGCTCAGAAGGCAGGGGTCACTACCAATTGAGCCACCGAGCCAGTCTGGCTGCCATTCTGGATGGATGTAATTATTTTTGGCCTGCATCTTAATTAATTATGCAGCAATGCTTTTTCTGTTTTATAAAATTTGGGTAAGCACTCAGAGAGTAAGCAAAATGATTCGGGTCAAGCGTGCATTTAGAAGGCCGTGTGCTTCGGCGCTACTGGAAGTGTAAGTTTTTGCGAGAAACAAACGTAATTATCGCGTTTACACATTCAAAACTCAATTTGTATAAAAACCGTTTAAGCGCCTCTAGCGGCGAGTAGCACAAACAAACGTAAAAGACATTCTCATACAAATCAATTTCTCGCAAAACTTTACACTAGGGGTACCTACAGGGACCCAATTTTAGACAACTTATTATACTAAGGCAGGGTATCTAAATGTCAACTGGAGTCTGAATGAGTGTAGCCGCACCTTATACCCTAGTTATGTCAATTATGGGGATGAAGGGAGCGACCCATCACCTTTTCGCTCCAAGCCAGGATTATGTCTAGACAGGGCCTGAACGTTGTAACTGAAACTAATACAAAGCACCGTACCATTTTTACGTTACCATCGTTACAATTACTGGTAGTAGACCCAATACTGATAAGGGAACGAAACGACCCATCATCTTTTCGCTCCAAGCCACCCTCACCTGCCCGTGGTGCATCCTGCCTAATAACCGATGAAGCGCTGCCAACCGACTGGTGACGGTTTAACTGTCGCAGTCATCTGGTTGAATCTCCTATTCAATTGAATGGCGACATTCAATTGAATGCCTAAAGGACAACTCGTCAAGTTATTGATTGAAACTTTCAACGTCTTGACTGAACGTCATTTTAGCATAATCGTTGCGAATGGGTAAAAGCCAACTTTAGTTTATAATTTTTCTTTAAAAAGTATCCGGCGGCGGCGTATTCATATGTAAATCCATACTGTCACACTATTTTATTACGAATCAGTCAGTTTATAGTAAATCTAATCAAAAAAATATCAACACTGTTCATATCTTTTTGATCATCTTTGACGCCATATTTGTTTTGGTGACTACTAACGCCGCGTGGGAAAAGAATGAACTAAATTACAATCACCTGACTGCTTTTACGTCCGCTATTTTCAAAGGGCTATGTTTCAATCCGCTACCTAGTTGGACGTTAAGTGACGCGTGTTTAGTCAACGTTCGGTCTAGTAATTCAATTGAATGTGGTCATTCAGTGAACGCGCTAGCGATTCAAGTGAATAGGAGATTCAACCAGATGACTGCGACTTAACCATCACAATAGAAGATGTAGCTCAAAACCTACCAAACGCTGATGACTGGGACAGTAGAGAAGCTACGCCCTGCCCAGCGTGCTGATGGGCAAAGCCTCCAGCTGTCTAACTAACGTGGCAAACAACTGGAGAACAGACGATGATGATGATGAGGGTAATTAAAAAACACACATGTTAAGAGTTGTTATTTTAATCAAAGTCAGTTTAACAATATGAAATGTATTACAAATAAAAGTTTTAATTTAAACAAATTACACCGGGAAATGGCGGCAGCGCGCGGGGATGCTCCTTCCACAAAGTGCGCTTGAGTCACATATGACTCAAGCTTACTTCTGTCACATATGCGTCATATAGAAGTAAACTTGAGGCATACTGTATGACTCAAGCTTATTTCTGTCAAATAGTCCGACATAGTTTGAAATAAATACATACATAAACCCGCATGATTTACGAATTTCTAATTAGGTACACGCGGATCACATAAGACTCATTGTTATAACTTCGCTGTCCAATGCTCGAGTGACATTTTCATAAGTATATCATTTTTAACTCTTGACGCACTCATGATTTTATGTAATACATTGGACAGTTAAGTGACCGTCTTTGTCAGAAGAGGATTGATTCGGCTTCGGAAACGTGGCTTGCGAAAGAGCGCTCGATATTCGACGATCGGTATTTACTATAATACAGCCAGCCTATCTTGTAGGCCGGCGGTGGCATGTCTGTGGCAACTAGAAGCGCTTCAGTGACGAAGCATTGATATAAATGTCGCAGTCATCTGGTTGAATCTGCTATTCAATTGAATGACTAGCGCGTTCATTGAATGACGACATTTAATTGAATGCCTAAAGGACAACTCGTCAAGTAATTGAATGAAACGTTCAACGTCTTGACTGAACGTCATTTTAGCATAGTCGTTGAATGGGTAAAAGCCGACTATTTAATGTTTAGTTTTTAATTTTTCTTTAAAAGTATCCGGAGGCGGCATATTAATAGGTAAATCCATTCTGTCACACTATTTTATTACGTATAAGTCAGTTTAAAGTAAATCTAATCAAAAAAATATCAACACTCAGGTGATCATGTTCGACGCCATATTTGTTTTAGTGACTACTAACGCCGCGCGGGAAAAGAATGAACTAAATTACAATCACTTGACTGCTTTTACGTCCGCTCTTTTCAAAGGGCTATGTTTCAATCCGCTACCTAGTTGGACGTTAAGTGACGCGTGTTTAGTCAACGTTCGGTCTAGTCATTCAATTGAATGTCGTCATTCAATGAACGCGCTAGCGATTCAATTGAATAGGAGATTCAACCAGATGACTGCGACATAAATATCACGTTTGCTTCTCAATTTGTGTTAAAATCGCTTGTGTTTTTTACTTGTGCTACTCGCCGCTAGAGGCGCTTATACGGTTTCATACGAAATTGAGCAGAATAATCAAACGCGATAGCTTTACGTTAATTTCTCGCAAAAACTTACACTATAGATGTCTAAAACAGAAATAATCGTCGCATATTCGCAAACCACGCCACTCGGCTTCGCAAACCTGAGCACGACACGACATAATAAGTTCTAGTAAATCGAGTATTAAATTACAAAAGGTTGGTCCTATTACGCGCTAAGCGGCTTGTGCCGGGGCTGATCTGTGAGAGACTTGTCTTTAATGCGTAACTTTAGTTTCTGTCAAGATGGTAATGGGCTAACACGGGTAATAATAAGACGTTCCACTGAAGCGGAGCGGAGCAGCGGAGAAAATTCACCAATCACAGGGCTTAAGTTATAAAGCACCTATGATTTTATTAAGACCATAACTCTTAGTCTGTAATTTTAATTTGAAAATCCACTTATTACTTTATGCGCAGCTAGTCTCCACTCTACCCCGGTGAAAACGTAGCCCTAATACCACAGTTGTTATTGCGATATTATAGCGATTGAAGACACTTATTTGAGCGACTTAAACCAAATCGAATCACTTAAGAGCGAGCGTTTGCGAGGAAAACCAGCGCAACGAAGCGGATACGGTGAGCCTTTAAGAAAATATCCCTTTGACTTTAACTATTTCGCAAACCTCTTACGAATTCGTGCCATAAAACGGTTACTTGACAGAACTTTACAGACAGTTACGTATTATGGCAGTTTCAAAACTGTAGGATATGAGATACTCAGCTGTGTACACATAAGCCTATAACTGTCAAATTATCCCAATGTAGGTACAATGAACTCTATTTAAGTCCATTTCTATTGAAAATTGGGGTAATTTGACACTAGACAACTGTGTGGCCCTTAATTTTGGATAAGACTGTTCATTCTTCTACTACACCGCGTTCTTCCAAGCGTACGCGTTTAGGCTGGTGTTCCATTGAAGCGAAGCGAAACAGGAAACACATCTTGGACTTCAAGCCATGACCTCCTCTGTGTAAGGAGTCTTATTTGAAACATACCGGTTGGATAATCTGCTTGCTAGAGTAGGTACATAAATGCTTTCAAAACGCACGGAGGCTTTGGCGTAGTGGGATAATTGCATTATATAAACAACACAAACAACACGAGTACTTAGTGAGACTGTGTTTTTGTAATCATTACGCTATTCTTATTAGATCAGCCCTCCGCACAAAATTGTAATTATATATTTAAAACATCGATGCCTGAAATTCGTTATACAATGGGGGTAATACGCGCCTAACCGCCTGCGGAGCCGGGCGCGAGGCTGGGACCTCACACCACTCGCTGGCTAGCGCACACGCACAGACACACTGCAACTAAAGCTGAAGGAAAGGCCTTTACTCGCTGGCTAATAAGGCTAGAGCCTAGGGAGCAAGGAACAAGGATAAGGAATACTGCCGTCTTCATTGAAAATGTCACCTATGACGTTGATTTTTGATACGGACGATACGAGTTCTAGAATGGAGTCAAAATTAGCCGCAGGATCATAACCATTGAGGTAAATGTCACCGGAAAATAGCAAGAATCGTAAGTTGATCAATTTCCTAGGTAGTTGATTAACTTCCGGAAAATAATAAACGGCAGTTGAAATGTATTACTTAACGTATGTATTTTAGTAAATTGATCATTTTACGGGGTCTTGCCGTAAAATCATCCGACGAAGGTAAGGTGAACGATGATTGGTTCAATGGCTTACGTGGCGTTATCCCGGCAACCAATCAGGGAACAGTATATTAAGTAACGGGTAATAGTGCACCGTTAAATAATACATTGAGCAACGATTGGCCCATTTGAGGACGATTTTACTTGTGTCAAAATCGTAAATTATTAAATGACTGTCAGGCTACCGTAAATTGATCAACTAACTGAAATCCATTGCGTAAAATAATACATTTCAACTACCGTTTGTTAATCAACTACCTAGGAAATTGATCAACTTACGATTCTTGCTATTTTCCGGTGACATATCTAAACGAGTACTAGTGCCAGGCAAGGTGGAGTGACGAGAAGCCCAGAATCGAGCAAAGTGGCAAACAATAAGGGTTTTCTGGAAACCAGAGGGCACCACATAAAAGGCATGTACATGTGATTGGTCAGTTGCTGTGTAAATGTCAATGCAATGTCAAAATGCACCAATCACGTAACCGTGCAAATGTCATGCCCACGAGGTGTGGTCAGGCATGGAGAAATGGGCGGGCGTAGCGGTCGGGACACGGCGTGTTAGCCATTGACATTTTGACATCAGTCAACCACACCGAACGAAAACAAAATGGCCGCTACGATAGCATTTTTCTTTTGTTTACGGCCCTGGACGAAATCATATACAGCCTTTTTTTTTCTTTTCTTTTTGAGGAAAATGGGTAGCTCTTGTCAACTTGACTCGCCTGATGTTAAGCGACATTACATCCTTCGACGGAGCACGTTTACCCAACAAAAATGTTTCACTCTCGCCTTGAAATTCTGAAGATTAGGTATATCTATCTAGGCTACCCCCAAATGACAATAGGCTATTATGGCTAAAAATTGTAATGTGTCCGTCTTTTAGCTTATTCAAAAATAATTAGACGCGTATTTTCTTATTTGTAAACTAGCTGTGCCAGCGGCGTCGCACGCGTGGATATCGGGTTTCAAAATAACGGACTTCCATAAAATACCTATCTATACCTAGTGCCTAAGTTTCAAGTTAAACCTCTAGCAATACATTGGTGAAAACCGCATTTAATTCCATGCAGTAGTTATCGCGTGAAGCGCGTTCAAACATACAGGTAAAAGTTCTCCCGTATTCCCGTCACTGCTCTGCTCCTATTGATTGTAGCGTGATGAAAAGTATACTATAACCTGCCCAGGAGTATAAAGAATAATTGTACCAAGTTTCGTTAAAATCCGTCCAGTAGTTTTTTTTTCTATAACGAACATACAGACAGACAGACAGACAGACAGACAAAAATTTTACTGATTGCATTTTTGGCATCAGAATCGATCACTAATCACCCCCTGATAGTTATTTTGAAAATATATTCCATGTACAGAATTGACTTCTCTACAGATTTATTATAAGTATATAGATTAGACTAAAAATTACAAAGTTACAGCCCTCTTATACACTCGGTGAGCCACTTTTACGGGAGCGAGTGACTTCAAAGACTCCAACTCCTAACTTTTGATGCCTTGTATCTTTGCTATAGTTTATTTGAATAAACAAGGAAAAATACGTGTCTTTTATTTTTGAATAAGCTAAAAGACGGACTAATTACAATTTTTAGCCATAATAACCTATTGTCTTTTGTTCAGCAGTGGACGTCTGAAAATAATGCATTTCGGACACAGCAGTCCACAACTCTAGCCTTAAAATAAATGCTTCCTTCCTCTGCTATTTCACGTGCGTGTGTCGCCAGCCAGGCGAGTCGACGCCGACGTCTCGCACCCTCCGCCCCTCTATGACTACAATTCGTGCTCTAAGACAACTCTTGGTGCAACAACGAAGGGGAGCGCCTCGGAAGCGACAACATATCAAATACGTCACTAGTCATCTATTAAATTCACTTTGGTGTTTACGCGTAAGGAGGTAGCTTTTTTATTCATATTTTTGTATTCCACAGCATCAAATTTAGTACTATTGTCTATATTATAGTTCTATATTAACGTTTCGACCGCCCGTACATGGGAGCTATATTTAAAAATGGCCCTGTTCAGAACACTACCGAAACATGGTTGAATTAGATTACCTACCTATGCTTTGTCTTTTCTACCGGGAGCTTTCGAATATTACAGAGAAAAGCCGAGCATATTGTGAAGATACAAAACGGATATTCATTAGTGAAAGAAGTGAACAGAGCAGGCTAAGGGGCAGCGCAGACGACAGACTATCCGTGACGCAATTTTTAGTCTGTGATGCAATTATATGCAGTATCAGTAACGCACACGACGCGCAAAAATCTGTCGCGGATATTTCACGGACTCAACGCACATCTTCGATCATTCTGTCGGCAGAGCTGTAGGGACATAAATGCTCTTTTTAAATGTCTCAGACGCAGACTCTATCGCACAAAAAGTCTGTCGTCTGCGCAGCCCTTATGATGTGTAATATCTTGATACAACTTGTAACATTAATAGCAAGTTGGATAACAGCCGCGCCATCAATAAAGGTCCTGCCGTCACAAGAGAATCTTAACTCTCGAACATTAGTTTATTAAGCACTTAGTAAAAGTACTTTCGATTAATTTGCCACGGGCCTCGAATAAGTAGTGTTGTGCCACTGATCTAGGCACAGATAATATTACCTACATTAGGTATATCTTCGCAAAGATCCGTCAGTCAGAAAGCGAGTATTGCAATGTAATGCCGAATCTAAGTGTTGGTATACTTGTAGAATCGGTATCGGTATACTTAAGTATAACGTTTTGCATCTTTTACACGTAAACGTGAATGCTCCCAGTAAGAGCAACTTAACAGTTTGACAATAGCATAGTACTTACCTAAGTATTAATCGAAATCGACTATGTGTCCGTACTGTTCTGAATGGGTTGGCGACGCAACTAATTACTTTTCGATACCTATGACGTAGCGATCCGTTAAATAACTAGACACGAGTAGCGATGTGCAACTTTACCCAAAGATAAATGGGAAAGAAATATTTTTTAAAATTCAAATTTAACCGTCGTTATTGCCTGACAGTTGTATAGGTACAGACACGCATCAGCCGACTGATGTTTGTACGTGATTTCAAGACTATTGTAAGCAGACATTTAGTGATTTTTGTGAATTTATACAAATACGCATACCTACAGGGAATGATAAATGTCTGCTTAGAATAGTTATTGGCCAACATCCGTTGTGGGTGTTGATAAAATTACGAATCAATACCTACTTTTTACTACAAAGTAAACTATACACGCCACTTGTATCTAGCTAAATAACATTGATCGCTCGGTGAAGGCCCACCACAGTTAAACTCCACCGGTCCACGCCTGGGAGCCTGGACGGCGCGCCACAGATCCGCATAGCGTATATGTCAATGTCAAATGAGTGCTGCCATGTCTTATACATTATTTTTACTTAATTTCATCAGCATACTGACCGTCCAAACTCCGATTACATTTCCACAACTCCCTCCAAGTCTACCCTTACACAATTTAGCAAAATAAGCACGAGTCTGAAAATATCCTTCTAATTTAGACGAATCTAGGAGCGCAAGTCGTCGTTACCATTACAAAAGGGTCTTTACACTATTGAAAACTCCGATTATGCATTTCGTAATACTTTTTAAACATATAATTACAATATAAACAGTTATTTTAATTCAAGCTCAATTTAAACATTTCTTACAAAGACAATCAACTGACACCAATTTAGAATTTCATTGACGGTTTCATTTAAAATCTATTACATTAAAGAAAACGGATATTAACGACACCTATAATACTTGGAGTGCTGCGATATGAGTCGCCGCCGACGGCTAATGCGCGGCGATATTTGAACTTTAATTTTATATAAATTTTAATTAATCGTATAGAAAATTTATTGCATATTGCGGCCACCGGCCCTCGCGCGGCGTGCTTGCACCCAGAGGCCTGGCCCGAGCCCGAGCCCGAGCCCAGGCCACCGAGCCACGCCGCGCACCCATCGCACTCTCACAAAGCGAATCGCCTTAGCTACGAAACAAGTAATCGCCGACCGTTACACAACAAAGCTCATAATACTGCTTAGTAAATAAAATATAAATCGACAACCGCTTAAATGTAGATCAGCTCAAGATACCTATAAACACCAGTAGAAAAACATAGTAATTAAAATCACACTGCTTGCTACACACTTCAGACACTTTACAATAATTAGTTCATGCAAAAATACTTTAACTTTATATGTTCACTATGTATACGGTATATCGGTACATACACAGCTATGTCCTACTCTAGGCTACTGGACAGACGCGGGCGCCGCGCTAAGGAAGCAGTGTGACGCTACTCAAAACTACCGATTTGGTACATTTTTTACATAGCTGGCAACATTCACGAGGACAACTCGTCGTTTTCGAGGAATCCGTTACAAATAACTACATTTTTACAATAATTACAAATGTAAATTTACAAAAGCGATTGGCAACGTCTAAATCGTAAATTAATAAACAACTTTATTAGATACACATGTAAAATTAGGACAAGACAATTGACAGGCATGAGTACTAAATTCCTATTCAACCTTATAAGTACAAATCAAATTGCTCTCCTCAGATGTACCAGCAAACTCATCGTATTATATTATGTCTAATCAAAAGGCTGATTCGTACGTATAATAATGCGTGACTAAGGACGGACGTGGGAAAATATTGAGGCTTTGTTTTGTAAGGGAACAATACTTAACAATCCAAGGATTCTTTGGAGGGTAGTTCAACGGGAAACAGTCGTCGATCTAGCTGACAGGCCTGATGGCTCATTCGGTAGTGATCTCTGCCTTCTGAGCCAAGCACCGTGGGTTCGATTCCCACGCAGTACTACTTCAAACCTTTGTGTTCAAGAACATGTCTGTTAGTATTGGTCTGGGTATTTACTATGTATCTATTTACTGAAAAAAAGTATCTAAGTACGCTTACCAGTTGTCTAGTACCCATAGTACAAGCTTCGGTTTAGTTTGGGGCTAGATGGCGCTGTGTGACCTAGCGTGGCATGTCTTGGGTGTGTACCTATATTCGTATTTTATTGCATTCTTTCTTTCATCTAAAATTCATCTATAGGGTTGTAAGTGTAGAATTTGGGAGTTATTTTAAGCCGAAAGTTCAGTTAGTTATAACATCAATAAAATGTCAAATTTTCCCAATAAATGATTATGATTTGGGTGACAAGGTACCTACCTACTCCTTAAGGTACCTCTGTCCTCTCCTCATACAAATAAATGTCACTTTTGACATTTTTGATTGACAGTAACGCCCTCATAACAATGACACCCACGCGCCAAAACGTCCTTGTCGGCCTGTAGCTAAATATTGTAACTGTTTTTTTAGTGTATGACAGAAGGGGCAAACGGGCCTGAAGGTCACCTGATGGTAAGTGATCACTTACGCCCATAGACACCGCGACACCAGGGAGTCACAGGCTACTGTGGTTGATATACTTTTCAAACGTGTTTTTTTTTTATAGTAGCTCGACATAATGGCTTTCCTTCGCCTGATGGTAAGCGAAAGAGGAGCCCTAGTCGCTGTGACAACTGGCAAGTAACTGGTTAGTTACCTGTCAGTTGCCACCGCCATGCCCAACCCTAACCCCCCACGAGCTCCGGAAACCCTACTCACGAGCAGAAACACGACCCGGAGGTCATTTGACTGCGGTATTCTATAGGGTGAAGGTCCTTCCCCGGACTCAATTCGAGCGAAGATTCGCTATGCCCTACCTCTTTCAAGTTTTTGTCTTGAATGGCTAACCGATGATCATCCAAAAGGGGAAGACGTTGGAACTGTTCCTTCTTTCTGACAACATTTCTGTGTAGATGTACTAGACGTAAAGCGTCATGAGGGCACTGGAGGCCTGTAAACAGTAGGCTTCCCTAGTCTAGTTCCTCCACAGTCAAAGCCAAAAACCAAATCAGCTATCAGCAACAAAGGAAAAAGGCAAATAAAAATAAAAAACAGAAATACAATAGCAGTGCATTTAATATAATAAAAACGACTGAGCACAACGAGGCGGACTGGGCGCGCCCGCGGCGGCGACCGACCGACCGGCCGACCGACCGACCGACCGACCGACCGACCGACCGCGAGCACGCCGTGATGCGATCACATCTAAACAGCGACGCGGCGCCGCCCCGCCGCCATCTTGCGGCGCCGCGCGCTCTCGGCTTTGGTAAAATGGCGTATCGGTATCGGCGCGGCGCGACGCGGCGCGGGCAGCTGTCACGGAGGCACGCTTTACTATTACAGTACTACTACGCTCTATAAGTGTCCGCGCACACGGGCCACCGGCCACGACCACAAAACGCCGCTATCGGCATATTTCCTGTAGTTTTCGTACATTTAATATGGACTCGCCGCACACGGTTTTTGTTTTTTAAGTGTAAGATAATTTTTATGTGCGGTTTGATAAAAAAACATCTTTGCTGATGCTAATAAGTAGCTATGAAGTAGTAATTTACGGGGATTTGTATAGCCTGCGATTGGATACAGGTTTGTACTCTCATGGCTTTATGTCTTATTTATGTTTTTAAATATTTTTTATCGTTTTGCACGTTGGGGCGGCGTTTGTGGCTGTCGCGCGTGGCCCGTGTGCGTCGTCAATAAACACACAACATTCGAATTTTTTATAATTGCACGTAAAACTGCTAAAACATACTATGAAGCACTCAGAATTTTGTACATCCTCATCACAGAACGACCTGACTATCTTGGTAAGTTTTTTTTTACAGTAGCTCAATTCGCTGTGGCCACGGACAATATCACGTATCTGTGGCCATCAACGCCGGCCTTTAAAATTAATGCCGCCCGTTTACAACGAAACGGATCAAAAGAACCTCGCTTGCAGGTCTGTAGTTAGTGTTCTGCAAGTCGAATATACTACAACTGCATACTTAAATGTCCTTAGATTTTAAGCTTTTATTCAATTTTCAAGTAAGCGCTTTTCTGCTATCTGGAAGGAACGATGATAGGGACTAGCCAATAGGGCTTGTTGAGTCCCACATAAGTTATACCCACATCATTCGGACTCAAAATATATTGCACTGACAAAACAATTACACTATTCGATTAAAGAAAAACCCTCAACTAATTAAAAAAATATTAAAATACATTTTGCAATAAAAAAAATCATTTTTCAAATAGATAATGACCATAATACAATAATTACATTAGCCTCTCTTGACAGTTGCCCGTTGACAGCTGTCGCGCGTCTGACATTTACAACTATTACAAGTGTCACCCGGTCATTGCGGCTTGGGCACAGCGCGAAATAAAAACTTAACCAACGTCGCCGTACAGCGAAAAGACACTAAATAAGTATAGAAGTGTTTCAAGTTTTGACGGTTTAAAGTTTAATAAAGCAAAAAAAAATATATACTCTTTAAGCCTTTGACTGCGTAAAACCAGACACGATAGCAAATGTCTCGAAATATTTTATTATTTAGGGGTCACCAGTAACCCATAAGATACAAACCCATAAAAGTAGAGTTACCTACCAAGTTTTGTTTCTTTTTATAAAACTTTAAACTGTAATCACCAAAACACGCCTAGATCCATTAAGTGACTTTTCACTCTAAGGAGAAGCTCTCTTAATTATCATTTTTAATTTTTACTCCATTTTTATATTGATTAGTTCGTGTAATCTTCACGATTTGATTTTGATATTCTTATTTTACTTTTTTTGGGAAACTATCTACACTTATCTATACTTATAATAAATCTGTAGAGAGGTCAATTCTGTACATAAAATATTTTTTCAAAATAACTATCAGGGGGTGATAAGTGATCGATACTGATACCAAAAATGCAATCAGTAAAATTTTTGTCTGTCTGTCTGTCTGTCTGTCTGTCTGTCTGTCTGTCTGTCTGTCTGTCTGTCTGTCTGTCTGTATGTTCCTTATAGAAAAAAAAACTACTGAACAGATTTTGACGAAACTTGGTACAATTATTCTTCATACTCCTGGGCAGGTTATAGGATACTTTTCATCACGCTACAATCAATAGGAGCGGAGCAGTGACGGGAAGTGTTGGGAAAACGCGAGAAATTTAAACCTGTATGTTTGAACGCGCATTACGCGAAAACTACTGCATAGAATTGAATGCGGTTTTCACCAATGTATTGCTAGAGGTCTAACTTAAAACTTAGGCACAAGGTATAGATGGGTATTATATGGAAGTCCGTTATTTTTGAAACCCGATATCCACGCGAGCGACGCCGCTGGCACAGCTAGTTTTTTATAATTCAAAATTAGTCAATGTTAGATGATTGAAACCGACCCGGGCACTAGACCTACGCAGCAGGACTGGAGCAAATGTCTTCGACAGATCACATTCCGTATGTGGAAAAGGATAATTTCATTTATTTAAGTAGTTAATTAACACAAAAAATAAAGCCAGATCTGTCAAAGTGCCCTTATCACTGTCACGTTGACGTAAAGCTGTCAGTGTCAAGTTGACAGCTACTGCCGGTCAGTGGCCAGGCGCGCCGCAGTGACAGAAGGACGGTCGAGCCGCCCACAGTTCAAAAGATGGTCGGACGTAGAGTTAGAATATAAACAGTAACATAATTATCATGCGTCGACAAAAACGTAATAAAATATTGTAAGCGCGCGGCGACTGGCCCCAATGCAATGATAACTTTATCTTTATTTATTTATTATTTAACGAGTTAATAAAATTGCGTCCACTACTCTCGGTACACATTTTCTAATATTTTTCTCAAACACAAAATTCACAATTTCGCATTTACATTTAGGCCTCATTCGCACGGGAGTAATTTTAACGACTGATAATTCAACTAACTCATTCTTGCGTTTTAAAACTGTCATTAGAACATAATTATACTTGAGAATCCATTTGTTCTCTTTGAGCGTTTTATTAACGGGCGTTAAAAAAAACTCCCGTATACTTATGGCCCTAAGTTTTAAATGTAATCGCATTGGGGAGCGTCGACCGCGCGCCGAGCTGAACCTTATCGCTACACTGACGCGGGCGAGCCCGCGGGAAGACACAAGCGCGGCGCGGGCGGCGGAGCGGCTTGTTACGCAAATGTTACGTTACAAGTGTTACACTTTACCCAACTATTAAAATAGGATGTTACGTTACAAGACGTGTTACATTTTACCCAACTACCAAAATTGGAACTACAAAAAGAAAGATATTTGTATGTTTTTTATTTGGGGGACGCTTATGTCCTGCAGTGGACGTCCAACGGCTGAAGATGATCAGTTTGTAATACAAGTGTTAGGTTACAATGTGTTACGTTTTAACAGACAACTAAAATTCATATTAAAAAAATTAAGATAAAGAAATAATATTTCTTTATGACATTATGATGATAACTTTTGTTAATAAGGGTGTTTGCTCTTAAGATGTCCTGGCATTTCTCCATTGTAAAAGATTAATCGTGATCTTCTTGGTGTGCAACAATTTATCAACTTCATCGCATACATGTATGGTGTACATTGTACAGAAGACAAATTTAATTGTATTAGATAGAGAACATATGAAACCAACTTTGTGATGTTTCCCCAACATCTATTGACACAAATACATTTTATTTTATTTTATAACCAAAGAAACTGTTAAGAACGATGCTAAAATTTCATGATTATTGATTATTTTGTAACATAACATGCAACACATTCATTACAATTTGCGCAACGCGGTCGCAACACTATTAATGACATAATTCATGATGATTTTAACGACATTGTACAAATAAACAACTGTTTTTTAACAATTTCATTAAATTGTATCAACGACACCGCCGCCGCACATGACGCCACGCAATTTACGCAAACCAAAAAAAAAACAAATCGACAAACTTTAAAATACTGGAGACAAAATAATAATAATAGTAGTTACAATAAAATATAATAAGGGAAGCGCTTAAAGGAAATAAAATGCGAGATAAAATTATATTAACTAACTTAACTTTAAGTAAACGATACAACTATACAGGGTTATAAGGACGTTGCTAGACCGATCGGTCGATTATCGACCGATTCGATCGATTTGAGAATCAATTGGTCGAAAGTGATCAGTGCGGGAGAAACTATCGATCTACGTCGCCCAATTGATTGTTCATCGGTCGACGTTTTCGATCGACGCTCGACCGATTGGTCTGTAACAACCAAGAGATGGGGCGACGGCCGCCGACGATGCAGTGTCAACACACGACCCACGACCGTTACCACACGCAGGCACAGTACACACAAACTAAGCGAACTCCTAAATGTTGTATAGACGTCTCTTAACTTACTAACTATTCGGGGAAGATGGACTTAAGATGTCCTTTAAAAAGTCATAAGGCTTCTTACTCACGCGTTCACGATCAATTAAACTAGTTGAATAACAAATCCGAGAGTTGCTGTTCCTACATTTGAATCTAACCGTCAACAGAACGACCAATTACAACTGCATGTTTAGGGGCAGCGCAGACAACAGACTATCCGTGACTTTTTAGTCTAACTTATGCAATTATATGCAGTAACGTAGACGACGCGCAAAAATCTGTCGCGGCTATTTCACAGATGACGCACATCTTCGATCATTCTGTCGGCAGAGCTGTAGGGACGTAGACGTTCTTTTGAAATGTCTCAGACGCAGACTCTATCGCACAAAAAGTCTGTCGTCTGCGCAGCCCCTTATATGTATTGCGTTCATCTTTGGAATAGGCTATTACGGCTAAAAATTGTAATTAGTCAGTCTTGTAGCTTATTCAAAAATAAAAGACACGTATTTTTTATTTGTAAATTAGACTAAAAATTACAAAGTTATAGCCCGTTGAAATTACGCGTGACGTCACTCGGCGAGGCATTTTTACGGGAGCGAGTGACGTCAAAGACTCGCACTCCAAACTTTTGATGCCTTGTATCTTTGCTATTGTTTATTTGAATGAAAAAAGGAAAAGTACGTGTCTTTTGTTTTTGAATAAGCTAAAAGTCGGACTAATTAAAATTTTTAGCCATAATAGCCTATTTGCGTCATTTTAGATAAGACGATCTCTACCTGTACGTGTGTGTGCACGCCGCAACGCCGCCGCCGCCGACCACGGAAACATGGCACGATGCCCCGAGACGCGCCCGCGGGCGGAGCCCTACAATGTAGTGGTGACACGACACCTGAGCCACGCGCTGCTACTGACGCGGCCAGCGCAGCATAAATTATTTTATTTTATTTTATTTTAGCCGTGTGTACAATCATAGTGATGTGAATAGGTGAATAAACTTAAAGAAAGTATGTCCTACCCAAAATTGTCGAATTAAACGCACTAGCGAATACAACGAAACACATTTAAATTAGCTTCTGGGAAAATTGACAATCAGTTTGCCAGAACCGAACTTAAACTCGCAACGATTAATAAATATAAATTAAAAAACAAAAATTAAAGCTATTTATAATTGCCAGAAATCATATACCTTTTACAATCAACGTTCGCCAGAGTGTCATTACAAGTACGAATTGCCAGAATTGAATTAATACGGGTGAATGTACTGGGTCGGCGTCTCGGGGCGACAGTAACAAGGCTACATACAAACTAACTAGATTATTGCATTTAAACAACTGAGCAACGGGCGACATACAAGTTTGTCATCACAAATGGGTGGCACTTTTACGCAAGCATTTAAAGTGGTAACACAGATAGTTGAAGGGAACAGCGTACTTATATTATAGGTTTGACTTTTCAATCGACAGATAAAGTTTAACAGACTGATAAAATAAGGAAGACAGGACGTTACTTAGTCGCTGTGACAACTGGCAAGTAACTGGTTAGTTACCTGTCAGTTGCCACTGCCGTGCCGGCGTAACCCTAACGCCCTACGACTTGCATTAGTGCTGATATATAAGAGCGACAAAAATCAGATACAAAGTAAAAACTTCGATGGTAAATATACTGTAATTGTAGCTTTTATAGTGGACGAAGTGACCGGGATGAGTTTGATTCTTTATTAAAGTTATTAACAAACGTTTTCGAAATCATTATCAAGATTAAAAGTATGAACTCGTAAATAGAAAACGCTAACTTGATTACACGCACTCATTTCAAACGCCACGCCATCGCACACGACACTTAGACAAAACGAAAACGTAAGTCAGTAAACCGATGCTAGGAGAATGTTAAGAGCTGGTAATGTTAATCAGACGGTTGGAACGAGCCGCGGCCGGCGGCGCGTGGTGCGCGGTGGAGACGCGACCGGTGAACTGACGCAGTTGCTATATGTATATATGTCACCGGAAAATAACAAGAATCGTAAGTTGATCAATTTCCTAGATAGTTGATTAACTTTCGGAAAATAATAAACGGCAGTTGAAATGTATTATTTAACGCAACGGATTTTTGCTATTTTCCGGTGAAATATATACACCCATAACTGTATGGTCCGTGTGGCTTCAAGATTTAGAATAGGACCCCATCCTGCGAGTTTCGTAGACGACTTAGGGAATAACAGAAAGGACGCGACCGGTGTACAGACACTGTTGCTATATGTATGGACACCCATAACCGTATAGTCTGTGTGGCTTCGACATTTAGAATAGGACTCAATCCTGCGGGTGTCGTAGAAAACGACTAAGGGAATATAAGGAAGGACACTGTGAAGAACAGCTATGGGTGTCTGACTGTATAGACAGACACCCATAGCTGTCCGTAGTCCGTGTGGCAATAGAACCAAACCATCTTATACCAAGCGTGTCGTAGAAGATAACTAAGGAAATAAGCTAGATGGACACAATCGATGTACGTGTGGCCTCATTATAAGGGTGTCCTAAAAGACAACTAAGGCCACATCAACCGGGCAGCAGGACTAAGGCAATTCCCCTCCGATAAAGATTGCCAAATTGCCAAGTATTGCCAAATGCGTATGTACAAGTCTCTATAAGAGACAACCTTAAGAAATAAGATATGTTACAATACAAAGCCACTAACACAACGGATGCAGGGGAACTCGCGAGATTTCACGCCAAGTGGGAACATTAGGGAGCATGGGCATACGACCTTAGTCGAAACACAAAGATGAACTTCAAACATTCATTTTATCGACACAATTGAAATGATAAGGCACACATTTAAATCCCCACAAACCATATTCTGCCGTAACAACATGTAGGTAATTAACATTTGATTTCACATGCCACTGTATGGCTAAATGGACGAACGAAATTTTAACCTGACATCTCATGTACTCTGTTTGTTGTGATATAAATATCTTTATCTTTATAGTAATAATCAAATGATCTAAAAAGATAATCCAACAAAAATACAAATCCATTAAAAATTCCATTTAAATAAATCTGTAGCTCATCAAAAATAGCCAGAATTGGATTAAAAAGTCAGTAAAAGAATCGAATACATTTGCCAGATTTGAAATAATTAGCCAGAATCGAATTAAAAGAAATACGAGCGAAAAAGTGCGATTATATGCGAGTAAACCAGCCTATGTCCAGCAGTGGACTGACACGGGCTGATGATGATGATGAAACCAGCCTAACAGGAGACATTTAAGTGCATAATTGTACGCGCTAAGAATATGACAAACAAGGACAATTTTTCTGGGAATCGAACCGTGGATTTTCCGTTTTAATAGAGTGTTTAGCCAACAGTCCACCGCGGACGCATCACCCAACACGCCACAACACAACGCACCACACTGCGCCACGCGCGAAACGCTTTCACTGCAGTAGAATTCCACGCATGTGTAAAATCGACCTGTCTGTCTGTTACAAGTCAATGAGCAAGTTTGCTATTAGTTAATAGGGTCCCTGTGGTCTCCAGATTAAGAATACTACATCTTATCCAGAAGGTGTCGTAAAAGACTAGGGAAACGGGCAGCACCGTTTCCCTGAAACCTTCTAAGGTCACAGAGATGTAAGGGACCGGCCTATCATCTTTTCGCTCCCAGCCAACCTCACCTGCCCGTGGTGCCTGCCGTCCTGCCGGATAACAAACGAGGCTCTGGCAACGCTGTGACAACGGGCAAGCAACTGGTCAGTCACCTGTCAGTTGCCACCGCCACGCCGGCCCAATCCTTTCCCCCCACGAGCTCGTTAAATTTGGAATCCCTTTCTTGATGCGTTTTGTAATATTATAACTTATAATGGAATAGTACTGTTCTATACTGGCCTGTGAAGTATACAGACAGACGGATTTACAGCTTTAGTGGAACACTGGTTCAGAAAGCCTCGTCTCTGCGACGCGCCGGGGACTGATGTCGCGTAGTAACAAAACACGAGTAAACACGTAAACATATTGTTAACGAATAAACAAGTTGCAACAAAGTTATTCACAACAAGCTAATTAATACTTACAGCAAAAAAATTAACTAAAGAATAGTATAATAATTTGGAACAAACGCACGATTATAAAGAAGTCAAATAATGATTAAAATAAATTTATTACCATGACCATAAAAATGGCTGATTAAAAAAAAAATCAACAAGCAAAAAGAAACAACCACGTAGATTTAAATTGCATCTTAGTTTTAGCTAAAAGATTGCACATATTAGTTTTAGTCGAAAACCGACTAAACTCCGCAAAAGCCGCCAGTCCCCGACGCGGCCGACGCGCGCCGTCGCCGCGGCACTAAAACTAAACTCTCGACTAAAACTAAGATTAGACACGCGACGCCGACGTCTCTACAAAACGTCGCCTACCGAACTAATATGTATATTAAACAAAACAAAATGTGAGGATCTTTCTGGGCGCGGTAACTGCAAACATTACGAAACTATATTATTATTATTATATTTATAACAGATAGCCCACACTCCCGCAGTGGACACACTAAGCGAATTAATATTATAATTATTACAAAAAGAAATATGATATATTTTGGCAAACGCACTGAAAGCGTCCGGGCTTCGCATATTACAACAACAAAAACACATTTGATACTCAACTTAATTACACAGTCCGTAGAGTACAAATCAAATCGACCCGTATTTGTATTTACAAACGCGCACTTCCTCCGTCGCCTCGCACCGCTGCCGAGTAACTCTTAGCTATATATAAATGGCTTCTTAACGCTCCCTTACATCACTAATTGGCGATAATCATTCTTATTAAGTAGATGCCTTATCGATACGCACACAACTAACAAAGCTCGTAAGCCACACTAGAGTTGTATCACTGTCGACAGTTGACTTTGAAATCTTATCTTAACTAATATTATAAAGCTGAAGAGTTTGTTTGTTTGAACGCGCTAATCTCATTAACTACTGGTCCGAATTAAAAAATTCTTTTTGTGTTAAATAGACCATTTATCGAGGAAGGCTTTAGGCTATATAACATCACGTTGCAACTATTAGGAGCGAAGAAATAATGGAAAATGTAAAAAAAAAACGGGGTAAAAATAACTATTCCACGCGGACGAAGTCGCGAGCACAGCTAGTAATGAAAATAAACTGACAAAATATTAATGTGACGATCTGGAGTACATTACAATGCCCGAAAAGAGAGACTTAGTTCCAAAGAAGTACATATATTAATTTACTTTATTAAAATCAAAATTTATCACTTAGTCCTGTAATAAAGAATTTGTAATAACTAATATTATAAAGAGGAAAGATTTGATTGTTTCTTTGTTTGACACGAATAGGCTCCGAAACTACTGGACCGATTTGTATAATTCTTTCACTGTCGGAAAGCTACACTATCCCCGCTGAACATAGGGTATATCATATTTATAATCACGTTAGGGATCCGTGCTTAAAGTTTAATAATGTAATCCAAGGTGTGACAAAACCAAATAGCTATCTTTCAAACAGACGTGTATTGAAAACGTTACCATAGCAACCTAAACTGTTATGTCATGTAAATGAATAACTAATAAGAAATCGTACTTTTATTGTTACTGAATTATAAATACGTATTAGCAAGCGAGAGCGGTTTGGCTATACTCAATAAACCATTCAAACAGCCAACTGCCGGCAGACAACTCCATCCCACACGCAAACCCCAAACCTAACTCGATACATGTCAGCGCTCCCTCCGCTCGGCAGCGAGTGCGACGCGAAACTACAAGTCCGAGACGGTTTCAGCTGCCCGCAGCGTGGGACACGGGCGGGTCACGCTCGTCGTGAGACACAGGCGGGGCACGCTCCTCGTGAGACACGGGCGGGTCACGCTCCTCGTGAGACACAGGCGGGTCACGCTCTGCGTGGGTCGCGGGCGGGGCACGCGGCGCGAGTCACTCGGAGTTGGTGAAGTACTCGGAGGCGTTGCCGCGGCAGATGGGGCACGTTCGGTTCGACTGCGGATGGTATAAAGTGTTGTGTTTAATTTATGTTCTTTTTGTGCATATGTGTGGTTTTGCTTTATGTTAAATTAAATAATAATAAATATCAGACAACATCATAAACATTGCTCCGATCCCAAAGTAAGTAGCTTAAGCACTTGTGTTATGGGTATCATCAGAACAACGAAGGTACCACAAATACATACTTAAATACAAATACAAAATACCCAGACACGGAAAAAACACAAGTGTTCATCACACGAATGTTTGTCCCGGGTGGGAATCGAACCCACGACTCTTGGTTCAGAAGGCAGGAGTCACTACCAATTGAGCCACCGAGCCAGTCAAAATTTATGTATTTGTTGTCCGGTATTTAAAGTGTGCGCGTTTGCGTAGTGTAGTGCATTTATTTGTGTCATTATTGTATGGATTTAGTCGGTATAAAGTAAAGATATCTTGCACCAAACAGACTACCCGAATACATAAATTTTGTTAAATCTATTTTAACCATCAAACCTACCTGGAGTAGCAGTAGCATTGTTTCTTTTGTGTATGGTGTATGTGTATTTGTTGTGTATGGCGTATGTGTACTTATGTTGTGTATAGTGTAGTATTGAGTATAAGTTGTCTATTAGAGCATGTGTATTAGTTGTGTATAGAATTTTAGAATTTATTTACCATAAAGATAACATAATGTGTACCATCTTAGTTAAAACTTAACACTAATACTTAGATAAAGCACTACATAATACATAGGTATTACACTAACAGAAAAGCTTAGCGTTCATATTTAACAAATCTTAAAACTAAACTGTATGTGTGTTTGTAGTGTACGTATTAGTTATGATGTATGTGTATTAGTCGTGTATGGTGTAGTATTTAAGTATAAGTTGTGTATGGCGCATGTGTATTAGTTATGATGTATGTGTATTAGTTGTGTATAGTGTAGTATGCGAGTATAAGTTGTGTATGGCGCATGTGTATTAGTTATGATGTATGTGTATTAGTTGTGTATAGTGTAGTATGCGAGTATAAGTTGTGTATGGCGCATGTGTATTAGTTATGATGTATGTGTATTAGTTGTGTATGGTGTAGTATGTGAGTATAAGTTGTGTATGGCGCATGTGTATTAGTTAGTGTGTGTATTTGTGGTGTACGGTGTATATGTATTAGTTATGATGTATGTGTATATGTGTATTAGTTGTGTATGATATTTGTGTATTAGTTGTGTATGATATTTGTGTATTGGTTGTGTATGACGTAGGTGTATCAGTTGTGTATGTATGCTTACCCTGAGCCACTTGTCGACGCACTTGGCGTGGAACTCGTGCGCGCACGGCAGCACGCGCAGCGTCTGCCGCGCCTCGAACTCGCACATGCACACCACGCACGACGACTGCTCGCCTGCGACGCACACAACACAACACAACATTATTACCAAACATACATATTTGGAAGAGGCCTATGTCCAGCAGTGGACTGATGTGGGCTGATGATGATGATGATACATAGTTGGGATGCAAGGGAGCGAAAAAATGTTAGGGTCTGTTGATGTAGGGTCCACATCTGACGAATGATGCGCCTCTCGCGAGCCACGCATTCGCAGCGCACCTGCCCGTGGTGCATCCTGCTGAATAACAAACGAGGCACTGGAAACCGACTGGTGGCGGTACAACCATCACGACTGAAGGCGTAGCTAAATAGCACAGACCGATGATGGCAGCAGCGTCACTGGAGCGAGGAGCTACGCAATGCGATACTCGATCCGCTTGCCCAGTGTTGCGATTATGGGTAAAGCCTACAGATGTTTGATCAAAGTGACTAACCACTTAAGAGGACTACGTGCAAGAGGCTGATGATGATAAACGACAGTATACACTTACAGACTAAAGAACGGGCAGCGTTTACCTCGGTACCTACTGCGGACTTTAAGCACGGTGCCAAAGGCAAATGCCCCAACTGACAATTATTATTGGGAAAGATAATGTCCAGCAGTGGACGATTGCAACGTGACGATAACAATAATACATTTACAATCTGCCATCTTCTTAAAACACATCGGCAGAGCTATTCACAATACTTTAACTCGAATCAAAAACAAATTTAACTCCTATATGTGGTGAAATTTCTTGATCTGTTCAAGGCATTCGATACTGTTTCCATCCTTAGACTACTAGTGAACATGGAGAAGATTGGGGATAATTTTAAGATATTAAGCATTAAAGGTGTTGGTATTCAAGCCTACCGACCAATCACATCCAATCTGTAAACACATTAGTAATAGAAGAACTTGTTTTTGGAATACCTCAAGGTTCAAATCTCGGACCAATACTCTTTATCATCTATTAAAATGATATCATGCTCCTGGCAGAATGAAGCTGTTCTAACACTATTTAAAGTGGAACTGGTCATTCTCCTGGCAGTCCTGGCACCCTGACATTCTTCGGGTTGCACTGCGTGTTACACCAGTACCATCCCTGGTGCGTTTGTAGAGTTATGTTTCGGCTCTGCAGGTCTCTGCCCCAACTAGTTATCGTCCTGTGTACTGACCCTGGTGCGTCTGCGGCGAGTACTTGTAGCTGGGCAGCTGGTCGATCTCCTGCCGGGCCAGGCCGCGCGGCTTGGCCTCGCCGAGCCTCTCCGCCAGCGACAGCAGCGCCTCGTAGTTCTCAGTCTCGGGCGAGTCGCCCGCGTCCTCGCGCGCCTCCGCGTACGGCGACACCGGGAACATCGCCAGCAGGTTCAGGAACACCTGCCGCGATATCGAACGGGTTAATAGGGCCATAGTGGCCACGCTGGGCCACACAGCGCCATCTAGCCCCAAACTAAGCCGAAGCTTGTACTATGGGTACTAGACAACTGATAAACTTACTGACGATACATTTTTTTTTTGTAAATAAATACATATTATACGTAGAAAACACCCAGACCAATACGAACAGACATGTTCATGCACACAAATGTTTGTACTGTGTGGGGATCGAACCCACGACCCTTGGCTCAGAAGGCAAAGGTCACTACCAATTGAGCCACCGAGCCAGTCTAATCTGTATAAGTATAATCTGTGTAAGTATAATCGCCACCAGACTTTTGTTGTTCTAGTTTTCTGAAGAGAGCAGTAAAATGAAGGTGACAACTATCATTGCGAGATGCTTATGTCCGGCAGTAGATGTCTGTAGGGTAATGATGATGACTAAAACATATGACGTCCGCGTCTCGGGTAACAATGCAGTGGCCATCCGACCCTATGTTCTGGCAGCAGACAGCAGTAGCAGTGCAGGCGGTCTCAGGTGAAGTCGCGCTTGCCATCCGAGTCGCCGTCCCGGCAGCAGACAGCAGTGCGGAGGACTGACCTGGTAGGTGGGCGGCGGCGGCGGCAGCGACAGCGGCGACGCCACGTGCAGCTGCGGCAGCGCCGCGCCCACCAGCCCGCCGCCGCCCTGACACGGGACAACACAACATTAGTTAATTAGTCCGTCTTTTAGCTTATTCAAAAATTAAAGACACGTATTTTTGTGTACTAGGTACTACATATTGGAGTTGATTAAATGAAGAAACTTCAACATCATTTTAAAATATCTATCCATAGATACCCCACACGTAAAGGTTTGATGAAAAAAAAGTTTTTGAGTTTCAGTTCTATGTATGGGGAATCCCAAAACAAAATATTTTAAAATCCTAATACAGAATACATCCACGTACCAAATTTTAATAATGTAGCTCTTATAGTTTCGGAATCAGACATGACGAATCTATAAGGATCCCGTTTTTGCCATTTTGGCTACGGAATCCTAAAAAAGAGCATTCAGGATGACCTCACTTGATGAAGTTCGGTTGACAGGCATAATAGAACCAATGAATAAAATAGATAGCATAATGCATACTAATAAAAATAATAACAGCATTGTTTAGCAAGAAAAAAACCTACATGTATGATAACCCTGTTATTATTATTATTTTTTTTTTTTCAAAATATCGGCTCAGTACAGATCAAGTGGATGTCGTAGAAAACGACTAAGGGATAGACGACTGATATCAGGAAACGGGCAGCAGAGTTTACCTGGGTACAAATAAAACCTACTGCGGTCACCGACCCGCCTGCCCAGCGCGGCCACAAAGGCCTACACCCAAGCAGGGGACGTTTACACGCCAGAACAAGGCTAGAATAAAACATTACAGACTTGCTCGGTGGCTCAATTGGTAGTGACTCCTGCCTTCTGAACCAAGGGTCGTGGGTTCGATTCCCACCCGGGACAAACATTCGTGTGATGAACACTTGTGTTTGTTCCGTGTCTGGGTGTTTATATTTGTATTTAAGTATTTATTTGTGGTACCTTAGCTGTTCTGATACCCATAACACAAGTGCTTAAGCTACTTACTTTGGGATCGGAGCGATGTATGTGATGTTGTCTAATATTTATTTATTTATTACAAGTCGAGATATAGGGCCGAGTACTATACAGTTAGTCGCTGACCTGCGCGTGTATGTGGTGTATCGCCTGGTGCGGCCAGCGCGGCGCGTGGCGCACGTACGGCCGCGCCGCGCGCGACCCCGACCCCACCACGCCCACGCCCACCCCCACGCCCACTCCCACGCCCACGCCGGACCCCACGCCCACGCCCACGCCCACGCCGGACCCGCTCCGCCGCTGCAACAGAACATGTGACTAGTCACTAACTTATTACGAAAGTCAACTTCAAACTTGTATTTATATACGGATTTTAATGAAACTTTACAGGAATATAGTTTGTACATCAGATTAACACATAGGCTATGTTTTATACGAATATCACGCGGGCAGAGCCGCGGGCGACAGCTAGTTACATGTAAAGCAGTGGTGGCGCACTCACGTGGTGGTGGTGCGGGAAGGCGTGGCGCGCGTGGTGCGGCGCCATCAGCTCCAGCGGGCTGCCGCGCGCCTGCGGACACACCGCGCGTTACAAACATCATATTAACACAAAGCTCTATCACGACACACGTTACACACATAATATAATAATAATAAACTTTATTTCCGTTTTACGATTGTAAACTTATATCTAGCGGCTTTGCACTAAGCATAAATACTTATTAAATAATATATTTCTTCCTTATCCCATAGTGCATTTCACGTTGATATTTTATTCTCTGTGCCTGTACGTTTTGCTGTGGGCTGTCGCACGCTATCTCCCCGGCCTCCGCAGAATACCAGTGGTGGTGACGTTGCTTTTCGCCGTCACCATCGTATGCTGAACGGAGACCATTTTGGTACTATTGTTATTAGCGTTATTTTTTTTATTCCTATATTTGTATGCTGTGTCAACACAAAAATTACAGACATCTCACGGAAACTTATGTCTCAATCCCAAACCTAAAATCTCAAAAATATTCAGACCGTTCGGAGGGCGCCAAATGGTCGCCTTTGTGACCACCACCCCCGGTCGAGGCCCGCATGCATACGCAACGTTCGCGGGAGAAAATTTCTCCGGTTTTAGCCGGACTGTGCGTGACTAGTGTTTTGAATTATCTGTGTTATATGTTGTGTCTATGTTATATCCGTGTTATGGGATGTAAGGGAGCGACCTATCACCTTTTCGCTCCAAGCTATCCTCACCTGCCCGCGGTGCATCCTGCCGAACAACAAACGAGGCTCTGGCAAACCGATTGGTGGCGGTATAACCATCATGATAGAAGGCGTAGCTAATATCATAGACCGATGACGGGCAGCAGCGTCATCGGAGCAAGAAGCTACGCCCTGCGATCGCCAACCCGCCTGCCCAGCGTGGCGATTATGGGTATATCCTCCAGGTGTTTGCACTAAGTGGCGAATAACTGGAGAGGCCTATGTCCAGCAGTGGACTGCGATAGGCTGTTGATGATGATGATATGTTGAGTAACAAACTATTCGGTGGTGTCCGAAGGTCGACTCCAAGGCGCGTGGTCCTACAAAATCTAATCAGTGGACTATTGTGGGATACATTATTTCTAGCTAAGGGGACATGAAAGAGATGCTGTCTTCGGTCAGATTTGGACGAGAATCTTAGTGAAACATGGGACAAGGTATTTTGAATTATCTGTGTTATATGTTGAGTAACAAACTCTTCGGTGGTGTCCGAAGGTCGAATCCAAGGACACCATGAGATCCTGGTGAGGTGTATACGCACCTCGGTGGCGAGCAGCAGCGGCGCGTGGTGCAGGTCGGGCGCGGCCTGCAGCGGCGACAGCGCGCCCTCGCCGCCCAGCACCTCCAGCCGCCCGCCCTCCGCGCGCTGCAACCGACGCGAGAGACGTAGGGCATTTTTTTAATTTTTTTATAGTGGCTCGACATAATGGCTTCCCTACGCCTGATGGAAAGCGAGAGAGAAGCCCAAGTTGCTGTGACAACGGCCAAGTAACTGTTTAGTTACCTGTCAGTTGCCACCGCCATGTCGGCCCAACCCCAACCCCCCACGAGCTCCGGAAAACCTACTCACCGACAGGAACATGACGCGGAGGTCATTTGGCTGCGGTATTCTATAGGGTGGAGGTCCTTCCCCGGACGGGCAGCTCAATTCGAGCGAAGATTCGCTATGCTCTACCTCTCTTATATACGCATAGCGAATCTTCGCTCGAATAGGCTATTATGGCTAAAAATTGTAATTACTCCGTCTTTTGGCTTATTCAAAAATAAAAGACATGTATTTTTTTATTTATAAATTAGATTTTTAATCTATCAAAGTTATAGCCCGTTGAAATTACGCGTGACGTCACACGGTGAGGCATTTTTACGGGAGCGAGTGACCTCAAAGACTCCCACTCCTAACTTTTGATGCCTTGTATCTTTGCTATTGTTTATTTGAATGAGAAATCCGTGTCTTTTATTTTTGAATAAGCCAAAAGACGGACTAATTACAATTTTTAGTCATAATAGCTTATGGAGCTGCCCGTCCGGGGAAGGACCTCCACCCTGAATACCGCAGCCAAATGACATCCGGGTAATGTTTCTGCCGGTGAGTAGTTTCCGGAGCTCGTGGTGAGTTAGGGTTGGGCCGGCATGACGGTGGCAACTGATAGGTAACTGACCAATTACTTGCCAGTTGTCACAGCGACTCTCTTTCGCTTTTCATCAAGCGTAGGGAAGCCATTATGTCGAGCTACTATATAAAAACATGATACTGTAACAGCCTACATTAGCAGCTTGTATTGTGCTGCCCAACAGGCACTCGTGCACCAACCAAACATATAATACTAGCTGTGCCCTGCTGTGGTGCATTTAATATATCTGCCAAATAACATACGAGACTCTGGCAAGCATCAAAATTAAATGCGGGGCTAAATATCACCAATTGCCGATGACGGGCAGCAGCGTCACCGGAGTGATGCGCTACGCCCTGCGATACCCAACCCACCCTTTTTTTTGTTACCGGGGAAAATGCATTTAGGCATTCCCGCTGCCTGGGGGAGCAGCGGGATATGTGGAACTCACCCCGCCTCGAAGATGGAAGTGAGGCAGGAAATACCCACTAAAAACCCCGGCCCCTTCGTCATGCGCCTTAAAGGTGGTGTCGAGGGTCCTATGTATTATGTCCACCAAAATACCCAACCCGGCTGCTCAGTGTGGCAATTATGGGTAAAGCCTCCAGATGTTTGTCAAAAGTTGCGATCAACTGGAAGAGACCTATGTCCAGCAGTGGCCTGCGATAGGCTGATGATGATGACGACTGTATACGAATTAGGACAAATGTGAGTACTATGAACATTGTTTTACTATGAAGCTTTAATTAACCGATCCGTATCAATGACCAGTTTCACACCCGTTGTCACAGCGATTTGGGCTTCTCTTTCGCTTTCCATCAAGCGTAGGGAAGCCATTATGTCGAGCTACTATAAAAAAACAACATCATTTTAAAATACCTATCCATAGATACCCACACGTATAGGTATAATGAAAAAAAAATTGAGTTACAGTTCTATGTATGGGGAACCCCAACATTTTTGGATTTTTTTCTGATTTTATATTAAAATCATAATGCGGTTTACAGAATACATCTACGCACCAAATTTCAATAACGTAGCTCTTATAGTTTCGAAATAAACTGGCTGTGACATACGGACAGACAGACAGACATGACGAATCTATAAGAGTCCCGTTGCCATTTGGCTACGGAACCCTAAAAAAATCAATATATCTACCAGCTACAGTGCGGGTGCGGCCGAGCCGATACGATACTCACCTGCGAGTTGCCGATGTAGTGCGCGTGCGCGTGCGCGTGGTGCGCGTGCGGCGGCGACGCGAACGGGCCGCGCGGCGCGTGCGACAGCGACGAGTACTGCAGCCCCGCGTACACGCCGCCCATCTGCGCCCAAGCGAGCCGTCAGCGCGCGCGCACGAGGGGACGGGAGACATCGGCGTCGCGCAGGGGAGCGGGGTGGAGCCGTTATTATATAGCAAGTATGTAAATGAAAAGATTAGGAGAAGAGACTGCGAATTGGAATGCCACAAGTTTGTGAATGAAAGATTAGGGACAACGGCAGAAGAGACTGTCACAAGGGGACGAATTGGCGCCGAATTCACATCGAATGTTAGTGAATGAAAGTTAGGGAACGACGGCAGTAGAGACTGCGAATGTCGTAAGGGGATGAATTGGTGCCGAATGTATATCGCAAGTTTGTGAATAGAAAGTTTACAATGTCAAAAAAGACTGTGAGAGGGAATGGCTCAAGGGAACGAAGTTACCGAAAGTATATCGTAAGTTCATAAATGAAAAGTATAGGTTTATGGAAAACCAAGGGGAACCAAGGGGAAGCCATATCATAAGGCAACAAAATTATGTCATTGCACGGCTAATCCAGGGGAGATGGGGATCAAATATGATAATTTAGCTCCAATTTCAAATGCTAATGGAATTACTCCTAGAGAATATTTGAAGTCTCAAGTACAGGAAAACGATATGGATGAAATAAGTATCCAAAAGGTAAGGCAATCAAAAAGGTAGCCGATGTCTCCCGTCCAACAAAGTAATCCCTTCTAAAATTTTAGGCTCGAATGCACCAGGATATAATTTGGTTAGTAAGACCACACTACACCGCCAGATGCCTTGTTACACAAAAAAATTACATAGGAACTCTTTCATGGTTAGAACATTCATCATAAAATGTCTAATGTATCCATTATACTAAAATTTTCTTGGGTCTAACTCGCTGAATAATATTTACTTCTTCTGAGCGTGTTGATAATTGTATATTTACTATTCAATAATAAGTTCATAATACAATGTTAGGACTTACTTGAAAGCACAGTTGAAAACGACACACTTAGATTATAAGTCATAATTAGCATGTTCTTATACAGATAATAATCTATGCAATCCTTTTCAACAAATACACAGGTTTGTGATTCTTGTTATAGCTTTAGACTCTAAAGCCAATTTTCTTACAATTCTTAATCACAAGTATGTAACATACGTGAGTTGTTATAGCAAGTAAATATATCAATAACCAATGAGAATAGTTAAGGCATCTGGAGATATAGATACTTACAAACGATTGCAATAAACGGTTTAATATGAATAATGATAATGGAATTAAAACATAATCTTCAAGAGACATATACCGTGGTGCACCGGCCGGGAACACAACGCCATATCCATAGTAGTGACAAGGTCAGTAAGCGGAAGGACCGTCCGGCAGCGGAGCGCCGGCGGAACATAACAAGCCTTTACATATACATGTCATACATATATCTGTATATTCGACAAATCATAACTGTATCATGCTCGAGACGGACAATAGGGTAGAAGATATTACATATTATATTTTAAAATGTACAGTTATTAGTCAGTTTAATGATATTTTTTTAAATATATAAATATTGGTCAAATGATAAAGAGTCAACGTGAAGCGTATAGTGTCCGTGCAAGGAAGGCCGAGTTATATTGTAACTCTCCCGCTCGCATGATGGTATACAAATGATTGAGAATTTAAAGTGATCAAACATATTTACTGATGTGTATAGATAAATGTTCAGAATCAAAATAAGCAACTACCCTATTGCGGTGTTTAGATAATCAAATTATACAAAATATAGATATATATAAAGTTTACAGCTCGGACAAATCGGCAAATTAATGGTAATAAGGAAATTAAAATATATTTTTAATATATAAATTATATACGCCACCAACGCTTCATACTAAGAGAGTGCCGACGATAAGATATAATATAAAAACTAGGGGCAATAATATAGTAATATAGATACAAAAATGGTGAGACTGTATGACATGAACACACTGAGAGAACGAGAAAATACCTAGTGCTTCACTACTGCTAGTTAACTCATAGCGCCCGTGTTAATACCGCACCCGAACACTCGACGTGTTGCATCCTCACTTTGTTATTCATTTTCACATTTAAAGAGCATATTTTAGGAAACAGCCAAATTCTAATAATATTAAAGCGACCAGCCAAATATTTTTATTGTATTTGTTTAAATCAATCTACGAAATATCAAAGCTTGAGTTGCTAGCGGCAAAATTTCGTAAATAAACAGTGTAGCGATACCGCAGGGAAAACCGACTAGTGTGGGATGGGCCGGGGCGCTCGCGGCCGAACGCTCGACGCGGATTGGTCGCGAGCGCCCGCGGGCCCGCGCTACACAAGGCGAGTTTTACTACGGCCAAAAAATTATACACGTAAAACACGGAACACATTCACAGGGTATCGAAGAGTGTGGATCGAAGCATGCGGTACACGAAGAATAAAATATTCAAAATGTGGGGTTAGTCAAAAATATTTGGGGGGTCGCGTCGGCCGGGAGTGGGGCCGCCGTCAGCGCGCATCGCAGCGGCCCGAGTACACAGTACAGTATGTACAGAACCAAACAGCATGGGCTCGAGTGTGGCATGCGGCGCCGCAGCCGCCGCGGGCCGACTGCGGCGCGTATCATTAAAAATAGTGTAATCTTTATAAAAAAACAAATAAAAAAGATTCGGTCCAGAAGTGTGAGATGAATAAAACATCAAAAACTGAATGGTTATAAACTGTAAATGCGCTCCAAATGGCGGACGCGTCGCCTACCCGATTGGCCAATGAGAGACGTATATGCATGCGCCTCATTGGTCGATCGTGGTGCGCCGGCGGCGCGTCGGCCAATCGGAGCGAGGCTACGCGCAGACATGTAGTACCTAATGTCATCAAGCACTGTGCAGACTGAGTCTATTGTATTACATACAATGTATTAGGTAAAGTAGGATCAACGAGTAAAGCTGTCTCTAGTGACTTGTGCACAGAAAACTAAGAGCCTGTTAGCGAAGCATTCCTACACTTTAGACGAAGAATTAAGGTCTCAAGATATGTAAATGTTTAGGGCTTGCTCACTTTGTTTAAGTGGCTGTAATTTCTTCTTTTCTAGATGTAACCCAACCAATTCTATAAGCCTCGGCTGGTTTACTATTGAGTCACAACTTAAGTGTCTAATTTCTTTTTCCATTGAAAGTAAAAAAGAAGACAAGTTACCAAACCAATCACTTGTTGTTGCTAGCACCATTATGGCTTGAAAGGTCTCCTTTTGTCTTTTCAATTGTACCTACTTGTTTATTAATCTAACTCATTCAAATCCCTTGTAAAGAAATTCTTCCCTCGAAGGCTCTCTATTCAAAAGATGTAATTCGATTTGACATTACAAGTTGATCCCACAACAGTTGTACCGTGATGCACACATCGCTACGCAGCCTACCGCCACCGCTAGTCACACCGCTAGCAACCTCACGTCCTCGCTCGCTGTCGCCAGCGCGTCACGCCCCGACACAACACAACACGCGACTCCAAGCTACCATGTCCTACGCTGCATCGTTCGAATGCCTTGTTAGAACGTCACAAATGATCGTTAATTATGAATTATTATATTTGTAGGCTGTTTCATTCTAATCAAATAGGTGTATCATTTGAAATTTGAATACATACACAATGTCACAATCTTCAGTAGTATGAAACCTATTTTAAAATTACATTGAAACCGCGTACAAACCTATTTATCATACCAGTGGTGTGTTTATGGTATTCATGAATTTAAGTAGAGTACTATGATTAACCCTCATTATTAATTAGTTACACGGGCGAACACAAGGCATTCCAAGATATTAAATCAACACAATTTTTTCATACGGTTACACTCTCTATACTAATGCGTCTAGTTGTCTGAGTGTCTTGCGTGCGCCCATAACAGTTACTGAATCAGACATGTGTTGGAGGCGGCGTACGCGGACGGTCGCAGGAGCCAAGCGCTAACATGACAGTGCCGGGCAGCAGTGCGCCAATCACAAGTCAGAGGTAGGAATGTGGCTAAAGGTGCGCTCCCTGAGGCACGCCCGACCACCAGCTGTCAATGAGCCTATGCTATTGTTATGCTTCGAAATGTTTAGTTAAATTAACAGAAAATAGGGTAACGCTAAATGAATTACGAAAATAAAGTAATATAAAATGTAACGTAACTTAGTAATTCTCAGTGTCCAAAGCGTCTAAGAGATCAAAGTAACTCCTTATCAAACTTTTTTGAAATTTTAGTTCTTTCACCATTATAAATGTCATTTGCTGTATCCTTATAGAAATTTACAGTTCATGACATGAAAGTTAGGCGAACTGATAAATGAACATTAAAATGAATGAATTCAATAAAATTATGCTATTTGGTTCCTTGACAACGGTAGTCGGGTCAAGAGGTGGGCGCACGAATTCATAGAGCCATTGGGAATTCGGACGCTGCCTGATTAAATAAACAGATATACAAACAACCAGCTATTTCAGTACTCTACTGGAGGTGAAGGAAATAATAATTATGTTAATTAACCCAAATGAATTGAAATTGAGGAGGATTATACTTTTGTTTCATGTAAGAGAAAACATAACACATAATAAGTACATTGATTTATTTAATTAAGAGTTTATTAGTGTTTAAATATTAAAAGAATTATTTTCATTCATTTTAAATAATAGTTGTGTATTGAAGTGCTATTTGAAGTCGTGACTTAGCATTCATAAACGCACTAGGTACAGTTACAAATCTGTTTAGACCAACACTCATGTATTAAAAAAGAAAATCTACAAGCTCAAAGAAGATTGCAACAAAAAGTAAATGAATGCAAAAAAGCCTAAACTAGCAAAATCTATGCTAGATGTGGACTGGTAACACTTTCACATATTCAAATGCTTAAATAGCATAATCCGAAACGGACAACCTTTGACAATGAAGGCAATCTAACAAAAGAAGAGGTAATGTACAAAAGTGTATGTGGGATCAAAGCGGCTGTTATTACGGGTGATGATGGAAATTTGAAGATTACACTATCAGCTAACACAGAGATCAGGCAACGTCCGGTACAAACAGTATCTCAAGAATCTGTAGAACTATCGGTACACTACCACGCGAATGCCAAACATACAAGAATGTCTTTGCGCCAAATATATCACTAAACAATGATATTCAACGTTCTGCAACAAACGTAAGAGACTTAACCCGGTATGATTTTCTAGTAAAAAAAACATTAGAAAATTGTACCAGGCTAAGTAACTTAAAAGTATTGTCGCAGAGCAGCGGAATTTTGTTGAGTGATATCTCGTGACACGTACTTTAAAGGCCTCTGTACATGTCAGTAGAAAAAAATGGCACTATCCTGTTTCCGTACAGAAATAATCCTAAGGTCTAGTTTAATATGAAATATTCCAACTAGAAAGTAACGTTGCTATTGTGTAATTCCCCAAAGTAAATAATTACTAAACTGACAAACAACGAACTCATCGATCAACGATCAATAATAATTGAGATAATAGCTAACAGTCAATCTTATCAAGTGATGTGATCTTATGAATCTCTTCAAGTGTTTATCAAAAGTATTTCAAGTGGCACTTTACTACTAAGAATTACCCCACACACTACAATTTCAGTTCTCTGGATCGGAAACAAAGCAATGGACAGTGACAAAACGATTGCAACCAACGAGTACAGAGGCCAAAGCTCCTTGCGTTTGACAGTCGCGCGCTACACTTACATAGTACAAGCCACATATATCACAATCGAGGTTAACTCTATCCTTCCTCACCAAAACCGTTATCCGACAGAAACATAATCTGGGCATGCATATTGTGCTTAAGTTAACATATAGTATGGAGTGTCGCACCCACGGGGAGAGCTGCACGGGATAAATAGACCCAGAAGATTAAGCGATTGTGCATTGTAGCGTCTATTGAGAAGATCAAAAGCATATAAATGATGAGCGTGTTTGTAGCCTGAATGATGAGCTTTCCGAGCTAGAGCTTCACTTTCGTAATCTGATAGCCCAAGGTGTTATCAAAAATATACTTTCGACAAAATTAAAGAATTTCCCAATTTATTAATTTAAAAAGTCCTTACTTACAAAAACATGGCTCCTCTTAAGGTGGGGTTGCATATGCTAGACATATGTGAATCTAACAGTTAACAGGTGGAATGTAGAAATGCCATCCAAGATGAGCTCGTGCCAAGCAAACTTGATCGCAAGGGCAGGAACCACGAGTACAGTATTGGCAATGAACTAAGCCATCATTATCATGTTAAGCAAGGTACAGAATTGTCCGACAAAAACATACGTAGTAACTCTTTTACGGCAAACATTATGCTTATAGAGATATCGTAACTCGCATGCAATGGATACAACTCAAGATCGCTAAATGAATCACTTAAAATTCTGGGCTTATTTATCGTGTGCATAAAGTATGGAGACAGTGTGGCGCCCAGCTAAGTCGAGGAGCTAACAAAAGCGCGGGTGATGGGGCGCCGCCGCGTGCCGTGACGCAGTAGCCGGTAGTGTTGCCGAGCGGTTGATAGAACTATCGATGCGTCACACAAATATAGAGACTAAGAATTCAAAGTCTAGAACCATGGTATTAAAATGGTAATTAACGATGTAGTTTTTTAAAATCTTAATTTTGTCTATCAATATCAAGCGAATCGACAGTACCGATAGAATAGTAAGAAGCGGCAACACTATCCGAAGGACAGAAGCCGGAGACACGTCGCAGCCTTTCTTTGAATTCAGCTTCAAAATCGCTAACAATTTTTAAGTTTTAGTCAAATACAGTACTTCATTAAATCTTTAAACAATGACTAATTCGTTCAAGTACGTGATATTAATGGCAAAGGCAGTCCGCGTCCTTAATAATGCAGACCTTACTCTTAAGTTCACCTATTAATTTTAATTCACCAATTAGAATTCAGATAAAGGGCTATTTGAAAAGAAGCAGTTACCTGTAAATTCGCAATTAATTTGATATGGAGCCAAAAGTGGTTAAATTAAAGTGATGCTTAGTTCAAGAAAGCTGTTAGTGATTTTGAAGCTAAATTTGTCTCTAGCTAAAACTTGTCAGTTAAAGAATAAAATCGGCCCTGATAAAGTATGGAGAAAACAAATGCTATTAAATAGTTTAATAATGTGAATTAATTTATAGTGTGGAGTGTAGCTACAACATTCAAGGCACGCCCCAACAGACTAGAGCTTCGGCGCGCCGGTTCAACGATTTGTTACTTGTATACCGTACAACCATGTGGGAAATCTCTCATTGAGACAAGTCAAGCCTTTGTCCGCCTCTTATGTGCACATAATTGTATGAAAACCAGGCTTGACAAGGTATTAATCAATATTTAGAGAGTCAAATAAACTTGATCTCCAAACAAACTGATATTCCTTGTTACATCAAGATTTTAAAACTAATGATTACATAAGCTTCTGTACAATGTTGAATGAATCGTTAATTTTAAAGGTGCAATTAAAGACTCGATTGCTCCACCACCAAGCTTTCAATTTTACAATGACTCATCAATATTTAAGAATTATATTAGAAGGTTACATATTTTAATATTTTTTTCTGCTATAATTCGTAATACTTGACAGTAACCTAAATTTATTGTTAACTGTTCATGTCAGAAGTTTTATTTGCCAAAACCTGTATCTGTCCTGTTCTCTTCTTGAATTGACCACTAGCATTAATATCACTAGTGCGACTGATGAAATATCGCTGTCGGCGAAAACAATGGAACTGAAATTGCACCTTCATTCGTTTCCCGATTAATACATTAAGTGTTTACTCAAAGCGTGTCGTGAAGCGCGTGAACCGGCCAGCCTTTAGCACAAAACGGTTCAACCAAGTATATTGTAAAATTCTAATTAAAACAGCGAGTTGTTCAGCGCATGTAACAATCCAACCTGGAACAGACAACCACGGGAAGAGTGTACTAAGCGGACAAACGCACCAGACCTAAAGCTGTAAGAACTAGGACCAAACCACATAACAGGGGGCATTCCAGCGCGACTCCATATTAACCATTCACATAAAATAAATAATTATATTAGTTATTGTTTGTTATAACAATGATCATAATAAGGGGTAAAACATACCAAATTACATATATATTATAGATATTAGTTTTCAACTCAATTAAGAAAAAACCGGCCAAGTGCGAGTCGGGCTCGCGCACAAAGGGTTCCGTAGCAGCAAATATAATAAACTTAACCAAAATTACAGTTAAATCAACCTATCTCAAAAACTATAAGAGATACTTTGATCAAACCAAAAATCGTTGAAAGAGTTAATTAGCATGCATCACCTCTATTTTTTTTAGAATTTTATACCCCGTAGTTATAAAAATAGAGGGGGGGGGACATACTTTTTACGACTTTGAGAGCTGATATCTCAAAAACCGTTCACTTTAAGAAAAATGTTTTTTAGAAAACTTTATATCATTTTAAAAGACCTTTCCATTGATACCCCACACGGGTATGTACATCGAAAAAAAAATTTTCATCCCTCAGTTACATGTATGGGGGGCCCCACCCCCAATTCTTTTTTTTACTATTTAGTGTCATAATTTTGTAGCGGTTCATACAACACATATTCCCATCAAATTTCATCACTGTAGTACTTATAGTTTCCGAGTAAATCGGCTGTGACAGACGGACAGACGGACAGACGGACAGACGGACAGACGGACATGACGAAACTATAAGGGTTCCGTTTTTGCCATTTTGGCTACGGAACCCTAATAAAAATCACCTCTCGCCTGTGAGAGAGCTCACATATTTAAGCAAATGCTATAAAAAACGAGGAATTTGAATGGTTTCCCTAAATGAAATCGTAAACAATGAAACAGAACCGTTTTAATACTGTGAATGTTTAAATGGACTTCGCGAGAGAGCGCATAGCTCGTCGACTACGGACCCGGTTACTATCAGATACAACTCGAACAAGCCACAGATCCAGCCAGTCACAAATTAATTACAAAACCTCCTGGACGAGTATTAATGTAGCGTTATGGGCTAAAGAGTGCGCCAGAGTGGTTAGATCGGGTGAGAGGTATATAAGGAGTAATCGGAGGGTGGCAGTTCCTCATGGTGTATCTGGATGATGTCATGCTGCGTAGCAGCAGATTACAGGATCATGCGGGACGGCAGAATGGGAAACACTACGACCTGATATTAAAAAGGGTGGTATAATATTACAAACCCTTTCCAGTCGTATATTATCAACAATATTATATTTTTAGGTTGTCAAAACTTAGTTACAGTACATACTATTTTTAGTTAACACACATCAGAAAATCTACTGAAATTAGATTTTACACGTCTTTGTAGGAGTAAGGTAAGACTTAAATTTTATTAATCTACTAAAAGGTACAAATATTTCAGTTTAGTTCATAAAGATTTTGTATAGAATACTAAAAGAATTTTTCAAATTTACTAAAGATTTTGCCCACTTTGAATCTTGAATGTTATCAAAAATATCAGGTCTAAAGTGGTCGGAAGGATCAAGCGGACAGGAGGAGTGGTCGGGTGAGGGGAGGGATACCAGCGGGTGTCCTGGCGCCGGGCTCGGCTGTACCTGGTAGCGCAGGTGCGGCAGCGCGGGCAGCACGGCGGCCGGCCACAGCTCGCCCCCCACCGCCCCCACGGCCGCCCCCACAGCCGCGCTCGCCACCTGCACCCACTGCGCTGTAGCCGCTTAGCCGCTGGCCGCACCGACGTGCTCACACACTCATTCCTCGCTCACTCACGCCGCTTGCGAGCGGGATGACTAGGCCGGTATCCATTTTTTGTCTCAACAGTGCTAAAGTTTTAACCATTCGTTGCGTATTAAACAAAAATCTGGTTTCAACTTGACTGTTACGAAGCTGAATCGTGTATTTGATAATTTGAACACGGCCAGGTCATCCCGCGTCGAACTTATAATTATGATAAAACTAACTTACAATTAACTGCACTTAATTATACATACTGACAATTTGCGCTGTTTTCACACTTACTTTTTACCTAAGATCCAGTGAAACGCAGTCATATGCTATGCCCAGATTGGTGAATGCAATATTAAACTCTTTTATATATCCTAGTTCTATAAATAAACAATATTTGACGACAACTAAAATAATACGTACTAAAGTTTTTATTTGTCGTGTTTTTACAAAATAAAATTTGTATCGGTGTGTTTCTTCGATTTGTTCATGAGAGTACGACCTACAGATGCAAGAGTTTAACAACACAAGTTAAGATTGCACAAGTTATACCTATAGCTCGTACTCGTACAAAGTAAATTTACCTAAACGGGCTGAATATAAAAGACAACCTAGCATAGTATTGTAAAGTGTTCATTTCATATGTGACACATCAACTTATATGAATATGAAATTCCCTACCCTTCCAATTTATATAGATATCTATTGATATTAGAATGTCTATTAAACCTGTCAGTGTTGTAATCACTTGTGTATTGCATAGTACACATCATGGACTATTTACGCTATACAAATATGTGGAGCGCAGATAGTACACTATGTATAATAAAAAAATAAAATAAAGATTGTGTGTCCCTAAAACACAGAACGCTGAAATAAATTCTTTGTAAATACTCAATGTTTAGTATAGCAAATTGTTAGAGCCGGGGCCTTATTCACCAAGCCTAATACATTGTTTTATCATTCAAAACTTAATTAACGGGACTCAATCGCGACATTTATTATGTGGTACGCTATCTACTTACAGCTTGTCGTGTCGGCTGTGTTGTAAGTGCATAATGTACTACCTATGAATGTCGCGCTTTAGTTCGTCATTTAAGTTTTAATTGTAATAGATCGGGAAAGTTAAAGGTCATAATTTTTTAATCGTATGCACAATTAATAAATGACCCGAGATAACGTTGAATCGACAAATATTAATCACTCGAATTGGAGTTTGGGATGCTGGGCTAATAAAGTTGGTATTGGATACACTTTGATCATCTAGATAACCAAACTGTTAAATGATTCTGAAATCACATTGAAACCACAGATAAATCGTTCAAACGTATGCTACGAGTATATTTCCCCAAACACTTTATTAATCCAGAGCAATAAACATGATATAGGATAACAACTGACTGTCGCCATAATCCAAGTTTGATAATTACGTATTGTTAGAAACCTCGATCAACATCTAACCATAAAAGCCACCTGTACGCGCCACTACTAATGGGGGTTTTCTGAATAAAAGAATGAGACCACAAACGTAGGAGGTCCAACCGACGTGATGGGTTCACTTTGACATGGCATTGATGTTAATAATGTAGGCTAAATAACGCCAAATATCGGACATTTTATTTAACGGGTTGCAAACTTGGTATTGTACCATGGCATATATTTTGCCGTCGCTTAGATAATAAAACGACATTAGGAAAGCTATGGTGAATATTGGTCCAGCGCTAACAGTTCGCGTCCCGTCGCGGCGTCGCTTCGAGGCACGTACCTGCGTCCTGGAGGGGTGGTCGCGGTGAGGGTGCGTGTGGGCGGGATGGCCGGGGTGGCCGGGGTGCGCGTGGTGCGGCCACACGCCGCCGCCGCCCAGCGCGCTCAGCCGCGCCCCGCGCAGCGACATCTACGCGCATACTAACGTTACTTACCTGCCATCACTCGGCTGGCAGATAGATTTGGTGTGCCGTCAACCGTTATTTGTATTGGTGACATTAAAAGATATTTAAGTTTTTTGTTAGTGATTTCACGGTAAGCTGGACTAGCTTACTAAGTAAAGACAAGTGTGTTAAGTGGAAGGAACAGGGAAATTTAAGAATTGAGTTCCCTGTTGCCACACAATTGGGCAAGGGCAATCTTGTAAAAGAAATTCTTAGTTTGAGGTGGCGCAATACTGAGCGCTAAGCAGCAGTGATTTCGATTAGCCATCGAAATGCAAAAAGAAGTTTGCTATTAAAGTTAGCGGGGGACAGTGGGAGTAACCTAAAATTTCGGTACCTTTGTCTTGCGTCGACGGTGTCTATGTTACAGTGGGAGTACCCTCGTCTCACCTGGTTGATGTCGAGCAGCACGGGCGTGGGATGCGCGTGGCTGACGTGCGGCACGTGCGCGGGGTGCGCGGGGTGCGGCGGGTGCGGCGGGTGCGCGTGCGCCGGGTGCTCCAGCAGCCGCTCGTGCGCCCACACGCCGCCGCCGCCGCCACTCATGTAGCGCATCCGTCTTCTGTAGTCAGTTACAACAAGTTGAGTGACGTAGATAGTCGTAGTCAATTCAGCGGCCCGTCTGGTGGTAAACGGTGGCCACAGCTCAAAGGTCCTTAATGCCGAGGGCATAGCTGAAGCGCTACCTTTTAAGAGGTAAGAATTCTCTTAATACTACATTTGAAGAAGGATAAGACAAGTAGCGATCGAACAACGCACTGTTTCCTGACCGCTACTTCCTGGCTGGGGGCTCGTTCCAGAGCTTGCTGATCGCGTATGAGTCCCGTTTAATAAGAGAGGCACTTACGGAGGTTGGTAGTGGTGTCTCGGCGTTCTCCTCTCGACAGCCGGCGCTGTCACAGACACGTTGCTTTCACCTGGAACACGCAAGTACTCCATTAAGAACTCCTACTTTAGTCATCATACGATACCTGAAACCTTTTATGTAGGGCAACTTAAGTCTAAAGTAAATAGAACATGAGATACTCCTGGTGTTGCAAGCGTCCATGGGTTGCGGTAACCGCTTACCTTCAAGGGGCGCCAGGCAATTTATCAGCAGACCAGTTCGACCAGAGGATACCTCTAGATGGAAGTGAGGCAGGGAATACCCACTACAAACTAGTCCTACCGTCTTGACTATGGTGTTGAGGGTCCTATGAACCATGCCTCCAAGACAAAATTTCAATTTCTTTATTTGCTCACTAAGTGTACTTTGTGGGTGTTATACAATTTAAGAACTTATGACTTAGTCACCTTTTGGGTATTGCAAATAGGTGCGAGGACAGCAATTCTTATACTAATTATACTTATTAAATAATACAATTCTTTACATAACATATGAATACAAATAATATAGAGCATTTTTCTCTCCTCCGAGAAAGAATCGAGGCTGTAACTCACCCGAGGACAGGTGTCTTGAGATCCTCCGCCGCTTTCGGCTCGGGCTGTCGCCCGCCTTCGACGAGAGCTCGCCGTCCGACGAGCCTGCGCCGCTCACCATCGACTCCACCGAGCCTTCCAGAGGGTTGGTGTCCTGGAAGCCCACAGAAATACACAGGTGATCATTAATGTCATTGGGTTTCCCTGTAAAGATATTAGCAGGTATTCCAAATTCAAAAAGTTGGCAGTGATATAGCCCCATGCATCGAAAAGCATATTAAGCTGGTCCTTCGTTTGATTTCACTCCGATCGTGTCGAATACGTGTATAGGGTCGTGTTATTTCACCCATCGGTTATTAAGACTGATGTAACAGAGAATGCATCTGTGTGTACGCACTTTAATATCTAAAGTGCATAATGATTAGACTCCTTTAGAGGAGAGTATTGTTAGCTGTATAATTTTTTGTTCTACATAACTAGGATAGCGTCTGCAAAGTTATAGCGTGCTGAAATTCTTGTATGTGATCTTCATTAGCTATATGTCGCTTTACTTACGTTAGAAATAGAGCATAATTAAAATGAAATAATGTTATGCACAATGTGGGACGCTGGCCCAGTTTGAAGAACCCGATAAACAATAACGTAGTGTACAACTGCAGTTAATGTTTGTTTGTGTTCCCAAATAAATGAGTCACTCAGAGATAACATTAAACTTAGCGTTCCTTGAATCGCAACACAGAACGCTGTCGAACAATTCTTAAGAAGGTAAATAAAAAAACCCTGTTTAAAGTTTAAAGTAATGCCCTTTTAAAATCCAAAGCAAAACTATAGTGTCTGGAAATCTCGGTCTTGTGAGGACAACCCTAAGAATGCTTTCAATAAAATCTACCAGCAATTTCTAATTGTAATACAAAAGATCTTTTAGTCGACCATTTAAAAACATTACCCTCCTTTCTTCTGCAATAGGGTAAAAAGCCAAACAAATGGGTTCATTTAAATAGCAAACTATGACAGTAAGGGGCCTGAAGCCTTCAACCCATAGAATATTTGGCGCCGAACGTGGGGATAAATTTTATAACAAGTTAAAAACCCGCCTATTTACTTTTTCTTAGTATGCACCAATAAACACGAATGTATCTGACAGTAATGCACTCACCAAGTGGTGATGATGCGAGGCGTGCATCATATGCGGGGGCTCCACGGAAGGGCCCGCGCCGGCGCCTGGACTCACGCGTAAGTCTGGAAATAAACACGCATACACATCAACATACACGCAATTGATAATCCATGTAGCTTAGAAAACTACCTGACGATTGTCTGAAAGAGATCGCTATTATCGATAAAATCGCCTAAATTGTACAGTGTTATATCTGGATCATATTATTTAGAAGGAATGTTAACAATTTTCAATTAGGTACAAAAGTGCACAATACACATGTTCGTTATTTCTTCTAGATTTTTAAGAAATTAGACAAATAACCTAATCTGTTGATGAGTGGCCTTCTGTACCCATACATCGTATTACCGATAGCAGTCAAAGTGTCTAGACGAATAATGAAATCCTATCATTGGGCAGATATTTTATGGAGAAATTTGACAGAAAGGCGTAGGTTGATGTTTCTGTATCCACTGGATGTGGGATGAGAAGATCTATCATCTCTGGCCGATGAGGATTCGGTGGCAACATACAGAGCCGAAATTCCAGCAAATGCCATGTAAAATTCAGGTCCCGGCCTAATGCGTGTCGGCCAGAACAGAATTGTTCCGTAATCATTCATAATACATATTTGACATGGAAAGTAATGTTGTACAATTAAGGCGGTCTTATCGTAGTCATTTAGGAAAAAAGGGCCGAACTCCGATCAGATTACTCCAACTCCCGCACGAAACGACATCTCGTTAAGTCGCATATCGCCAGCGTCGGGCCCACGCGCGCTTCCGCGGTCCCGCGCCGTTATCGCGACGCCGCGGAGCGAAAGTTGACAGGCAATTTTGGGCGCGCGTGTGACGCAACGCGCGAGGAGCCGGGGAAAGCCTGCGCCCTGCAGCCTCGGTTCGGAACTGGGGCGAAACTAGTCCGTAGAGTTCGGGGGCTACGGATTATGAGCTCGCCAGGAGACGCCACTGTAGTGAGGTTCTCATCATTATTACCTATTATTATCCTGCAAACTTCCACTGCTGAACATTGTCATTAGAAGGAGGTTGGCCTCCTCAAATGGCAAGTCATTACAAACTTAGTCACCGCGCTTGGCAGGCAAATTGGTTACCGCAGAAGGTTTTATCTGTGCACAAGTAAACGCTGCTATGTTTTCTGATATCCCCTTACTCGTCTCGTACGACACCCGCGGGATGAGCCGAGAGGTCCTATTCTGAATCCAGAAACCACACGGGCGTTTGTTACGCATGTGATATATTTTTTGATGGAAAAGTTAATTTCCTAAATTGATTTAGCGGGGGATCGAACCCTATACTTTCTCATTATCCATGCTATTGATTTAACGCTCTAACCATTGCTCCGCCAAGCCTGGCATACCTATCACACGTCACAGAGGTACGAGTATTATTTATAGGTATATAAAATACACGTCATGTCCATTGACCACAAACCTACAACTATTGACATACGATGTGTTTATTTAGAGCTAGCCACCAGCCAGTGGACCACAGAGGTCAGTCACGGTCGACCACGGCAGCCGATAACAGCGGCCGAGCAGAGCCGCCGCCAACCGCGCGACGCCTCTTGTTCGATGTGGTCAACCGCATTGATTGACTGCAGCGGCTGACCACACGATAGATATGCGACTAAGAACCATAAATAAGTATTACTCGTAGTACGATGAGAGCTTCAAAACAACCTAAGCCGTCCCCGCAAAGCAGACAAAATAGATAAAACATTAATTAATGCTAGGCGCGCCCCGGTGACTTTTTGTCACCGTGACAGTCGCTTTATCTCTTTTGCACTTTGAAAATGAGAAGAGAGATATCTGTCACGGTAGAGAGGTAGGGCATAGCGAAACTTCGCTCAAGTTGAGTCGCCCGTACGGGGAAGGACCTCCACCCTATAGAATACCGCAGCCAAATGACCTCTGGGTCGTGTTTCTGCCGGTGAGTAGGGTTTCCGGAGCTCATGGGGGGGGGTTAGGGTCGGGCCGGCATGGCGGAGGCAACTAACAGTTAACTGTGACCAGTTATTTGCCCGTTGTTACAGCGACTTGGGCTTCTCGTTCGCTTTCCATCAGGCGTAGGGAGGCCATTATGTCGAGCCACTAGAAAAAAATGAAGATAGAGCTACAACGACATATGAACATGCAGAGCCAAGCAGCTGAGCAAGCCAGGCAGCCAACCCAGCCAGTCAGTCGAGCCAGCCAGCGTCCGCAGGTTACCTGATCGGCGCCGCTCCGAGGTGCCGGCGGCACGGCGCTCCGCCCGCCGCGAGCCGCCGGCTCCACCACCTGCAGTACAGTAAACAACAAGAAATGCTTTATTTGCTGATTCTGGTCCTGATATTTCTTTAAACCGGGACATGGATCACACTGCGGCGGTCTCATCGCCTGTTTGAAAGACACAAGATCACACTAGGAAGAGTGCTGGTGTGCTGGAAGAGAACTCCTTCGATGGTTCGGATACACAACACCCGATATTTTTAGTTAACGACGACTACCTTGGGTTTGCATACTCCAAACACTGTCTCACAGTGTTTTGTTTAAGTTGGCACATGAGATGATGTTACACGGATACTGCCATTTCATAGATTTTTTGGAATGCTGGAGGGATTCTTTTTTAGTACCCATAGTACAAAGTTCTCCTTAGTTGGGTAGTAGTCGTGTGACGGTTCTTTGGAATATGCTTTCGAGCTGCAATTTTTCCGAATGGATACGATTTAGGGACCTTCAACAGGCAAATGTGGTGTTGTGGTGTCCATGGGCTCTCTTTCCATTAGGTGACCTTAAGGCCCGTTTGCCCCTCTATCAAAAAAAGTAACAAAGTACGATTATCAGTACCCATAGTACAAGCGCCCAGGTTACGGCTCGATACGGCTGACTGCATCTTAATTTCGTAATTTCAACAGAACGCGCTGTTCTATCCAGCGCAATTTTGGCGAAACATTTTTGCTCCAAGGGGTCCGTCAAGGTAATGCTTCGGGGCAGGGAAATTTGCTCGGCAGTTCCCTCGAAACGGGAACGCGAAGAAGATCCTTCGGCTCCAGCCCCGCGTCGAAGTAGAGGAGGGCGCGCTTAACGCCTCCAGACGGGGTTCAGCGGGTGGTTGAGCGGGGCCACCTTCACACGCCTTGTAGGGACGCCGACCTTGTCGGACTATAAGTAAGCGCGGGTAAGTGCAGGTAAGTGGGTAAGCGACTGACCGATGCTGAGCCGCCGCTGGTCGTGGTGGTGGCGCACGTCGCGCTTGGCGGGCGCGGGCGGCGGCGACTGCGCCACGCACGCCTCCTTGGGACTGCCCGCGCTGCTGCCATCGCTGCCAACAAACAGATAGCGCTGTTATAGCATTGTACCGACAAAAGAAAAATACAAGCAGAGGTGGACAATCAATCAGTCATGTGCTCGTCCGATGGTAAAGCACGGCTGGACATGGACAGCCTTACACCGGTATTCACAAACAATACTTATCTATGAAAACTAACAACACTACGAAGTAAGGCAGTTAAGGCACTCAAGTGTTGTTTATGAATAGGCTTTTCGTGCGGACGCACGTCCGCGCATACTCAGTTTGTGAACAAAGGTGTTAGAGAGGGACATTAACTGAACTTTGTACTACGAGTGCAGATTGACTGCACAATACGTTGATGGCTTGTCAAGCCTGCACGCGTAGTTTTATTAAGGAAAAGAGAGGAAGGGATAAGAGCAGAGTTATAGACTGCTCCACACTTTAGGCAAACGTTTGTTACAAGGGCCATCCACAAATTACGTCACACGAATTCCATGACTTTTTGACACGTAGGACGAGGAAGGAGAAGGCTCCTTGTCACAGCTAGTCCCTTTCCTCCTTGTATCACACTTCATGGACCTCCTCCGCCATCCCAAGTATGACGTAGGAGGAGTTATAAGACTATTACCGCGGTCTGCGTTGGCAGACCATGGTCTTGACGTATCGTTAGAACAAAATTTAAGTTGATTTTTGAAAGGCGGTTCATCTCTCCCACCTGATAGTCTCCTGGGCTCCCCCAATTCATGTAAGGCCCCCAAGAAGGCAAGAATGATGATTAAACTGAAAGTGAAACCTTTGTTTGCGACCGTTCCTCACAACACATGCGCCGCACGACAGCACGCTCTTCCCAACAAAGCGGTTCACGGACCTGCGACGTATCGCAAAAGGATCATCTCGACACCAACATGCACGCCCTTATGCCCTCGCAATAAGACCCACATTGCGACGGGCGACAGGCTCCGAACAACAACAAGGGGTGTGGGTGCAGTTTGCGCCGTTATGTCGGGGAGATAAGATCCATAATCGATTAGCGTAAGCGCGATCTATTTCCAGCCGGTGATAACGCACGATGCCACCGAGGCACAGCGGTATTAATATCAGTGAGCAACCTTCAAATATACTGTAACATTCTGCTGTACATAGGCCTCCCCTAAAGACTTCAGAGCCTCGGAGTTCAGACTGCTCAAAATCCGTAGGGGGGACCGTCCCCTGCTGCGTTTTCCCTCTCACGGTAGCTATCGCGATAGAACAACGGCCTAAAAATAAGTTTCAATAGCTAAGCTGTAAAAATGATGATACTTCGATAATACATATATTATTCAACTGAAAAGGGGATAAAAATTGTAATAATTGTTGTCCTTACAACACTTATTACGCACGTCCTTTCTCATGCTCTAACCTATCTGGAGGTATACCGAATTTCATAATTCTGTTCAATGGTTTTGGCATTACAGCGCGACAGACGGATAAACAGATACTTTCACATTCATAACATAAGTAAGATTTTTTTTTGTTGCTGTGGCAGACGATCCAGCGGCCCATCTGATGTTAAACGGTTACCGCCGCTCATAGACAATGCCAGGAGCACTGCTTAGCCGCTTCCGAAAGAGATCTTCACCACGTTTGAAGAAGAACAAGTGGTAGCAATCAGGAAACACCGCGGCTGGTACATAGTGATACCCTGCCAACAACAAGGAGATCAAAGCAGTCCTTTGTCAAAGAAAGCCTGGGAATAAGAGCCGCCTTACTGCCTCAGGCCGCACTGCGCCGGTCGCGAGTTGTCGCACTGCAGCGCAGACGACTGCACAATGACCACGTTGTCAAACAGAAAAACATTCTACTAGCCAGCAATCTATACTTATAGCAGAGTATTGGAATTATTGTCGCAACGAGTGAGTAATCTCTAAAAGCCTCTTTGGAGGTATTTCTCGAAGCACTACCATTTTGAAGCGCTCCCAAACTATTAATTCGTAACGCACCATTTAGTTATTTGTTACCACAACCTATCTCCAAGGAGGCTAGCCAAATACGCAGGAGATATTTATTTCTTATACCTTAGTTTCCATAGGTGTTACAGAAAATCCGAGCATAAAATAAAAAAACCAGGACGTCAAAAGCCACCACAGAAAATTTCAAAATCACTACGACAGCATCTGTTTCGCAAGCGAGCGTAATTGTAAGGCGTACCCTAGATGTAGTTCACCAGCTCCATGGAACTAATAGGAGCTCTTGAGCCGTTGTGCTAAGGTCCAAAGTCGCCGGGTCGCTAAACTGTGTCGCAGTGTGCGCTCTTCGGCGCACGCTAAGCCTTTCCTCGGTAATCTTGTCGTAACACCTATTTGCGCTGTCATTAGCCGAGGCAACCTCAGCAGTGACGTCACAATATGGCGTCCGCGCGCTATAAGAAAAGTCGGAGATTTTTTTAGCACAGTATAGTGCTAAAGTGACTAAGGCAAATTCCCCCAAATGCCTATTGCCATAGTAGGAGACCTATGTGATATGGTGATTCACTTTCTACCCAGGCGAGAAGCCGCCACTAACTTTACTGTTACAAATTGTATCGGGGATAAAAAAAATGGGATGTAAGGGAGCGACCCATCATCTTTTCGGTCCAAGTCAACCTCACCTGCCCGTGGTGCATCCTGCCGAATAACAAACGTGGCGCTGGCAAACGACTGGTGGCGGTATAACCACCACAATTGATGGCGTAGCTAAATACCACTGACCGATGACGGGCAGCAGCGTCACCAGAGCGAGAAGCTACGCCCTACGATCGCCAACCCGCCTGCCCAGCCGTGGCGATTATGGATATATCCTCCAGATGTTTGGCCTAAGAGGAGGCCTACGTCCAGCAGTGGACTACAATAGGCTGATGACGATGATAATATAATCAAAAATGCACTTCAAAGCAGATTCCCGGAAGTGTTGCCGCGTGTCGAGAGCTAGATGTCGCCACAGCGCGCATGACGCAAGCCGGTGACGTCACAAAAGTCGTGACGCCGCGTCTTTGTCTCCCCGACAGGTTGTTAGAAGGCCTGCGCTTTTGTTTCGCAAGCATACTCGCAGGGCGTCGTGACTGTTATTGCAACCTAGCTGATTCCTGACTACGCAATACGCATGCAGGGACTTGATTCTTTAAGTACAAAAGGGAATTCTACTTCTTAATGAGGACCAGTCTAGTTAACTAGAACGCTGTCTGAGATGTAAGGGAGCGACGTTTCGCTCCAAGCCAACAAGAATAACAAACGAGGCGCTGGCAACCGACTGGTGGCGTTATAACCATCACAATTGACGGCGTAGCTAAATACCACAGGCCGATGACGGACAGCAGCGTCACCGGAGGGGCTACGCCCTACGATCGAAAATCCGCCTATCCAGCGTGACGTTTTTGGGTAAATCCTCTAGATGTTTGTCCAAAGTGGCGGACAACTTGTTATTTTAGTTAGGTGTAGTCAATGTTATCAACGTAGTATTTATAAAGCCACTAGGTGTGCCCGCGGCTTCGCCCGCGTTCATGTAGGTGTGTCACATAAATGTTTATTATGATAGAAAGGGGCAAAAAGTAGCCTATGTTATACCCTCCATCTTCAACTATATCCACTTAAAAAATCACGTCAATTCATCGCATCCGTTATGCCGTGAAAGAATGACAAACATACAGACAGACACACTTTCCCATTTATAATATTAAATGTATGGATTCGTGACACAAATGTTGAAACTAATGTTAAAATTGTGTTGTCGGTTGTTTTAAACGTAAACAAACACTTAAATTCCATTTGTTTGTACACGAGGAAGGAAGCACGTCGAGTGTCGGATGCGTGGTCGGTGACGTCACGGCCGATACGCGCGGGAGGAACCGCATTCCGGCTCGTTGGGCACGATCGCGACATTTTTGGGAACTTTATTCCATTGGGATGAGGTTCATGTTACTGGTGGAAACTTTATTAGTCACTATAAGTCTTCACAGTCAGGTAGTCCCTGGAATCTGATAGTTTTTGGAACTAGAGTTACATGTAGGCGCATCAACTACCTTAGGTTTGATTTCCTCGTACGCTGACGGTGGTCAAACGTACCAATATACACTAGTTCTATGAAGCACCGCACTGCAACGCTATCGTCAGCTTGGCCATAATGCGCCTGATGTTAAGTGCAATTGACAACCCATGGATGGAGCGCGCTTGCCCAGTAAATACCGGTTCACTCTCGCGTTAAACATTGGATGTTTGTATGTGTACGGGCAGGAGCGGTGGTTGTAAGGCACCGCATCCCACCAGCCAGAAATATATGAGGTTAGGAAGGGAACCTAACTGCCTAGTTAAGTGATCCTAGAGTCCTTTTACCACTAAGACGCTAAGTTCCTAGAGTCCTAAGCCCCGCCTAACCGTTTAAAGTACGACGTAGCTCGTACAGTATGTCTCGGGGAACAGAGTTCAGCAAGGATTTCCATAGTTTCATCGTATTTGTTGTTAGTCTCAGATGTTTGGCGTTGACGCAAGCCGATTTGGCCATGAAAGTATGAGTCGCGGTCATACTTTCATGGGCATAATCCTTTATTAACATCCGTCACACGGAGCTACCTTCCACTTAATGAAAGAGAACAACAATGTTGCGCCAATCGATCCACAGTTTGTCGGACATCATAAATAAATAACGCAAGACATGATATGCTGGGCTCTTCACAGAGCAAACTATTCCTAAAGTAAGCCGTACATCTATATATAAAGGGTGTCTCACGGAAAATTTCGAATTTAAAAAGGCTATAAAAAAAGAACGACTCGATAGATTTCAATGATCAAACATTTATTTGAAAGCATAATTCATGACATTATTTGTGAAAAATTATCTCGGTCAAATGTCCACCACAGCTTACTTGGCAGTACCCTATTCGATCAGTCCAATTTTTCAGTACATTTTCAATTGTTTCCGGCCTTATGGCAGCAATGGCAACTTCAATTTCATGTTTCAAGTCATCAATCGTGCTTGGCTTGTTGGCGTAACAAACGTCGGTTGACCTTGCTGGAAATGGACGTTTACGTGTTGTTTTATCCAACAGTGATCCAGTTTCGCGCACACGATTCACAAATTGCCGCACATATGCCTCCGATGGCAAATCTTTTTTGGCAAATATTTTTTTCAAATTTCGCACAGTTTGCGTTGGCGATTCACCACTTTGGAAATAATTTTTTAATATTTCCCAGCTTTCCTCAAGCGAATAGCGACCCATTTCGTAAATGTCAGACTTATTACTAAATATGTGACACTTCTCCGATGACAGTTGACGTCTCCAATGTCAAATTATCGTTAGTTCAAATTCGAAACGCTAGATGGGACACCCGTTATAAAAGGAGAAACTGACTGACTGACTGACTGACTGACATATCAACGCACAGCCCAAACGGCTAAACGTAGGCACTTGAAATTTGGAAGGGACGTAGCTTAGGTACCGTAGGGGTGCACTAAGAAAGGAATTCCCGAAATTCCCACGGGAACGGGAATTAGCGGGAAAATCCTTTTGTATGAAAAATCTAAACCGCTTAAGTTAGACGCTTGAAATTTGGCATGCAGGTACCTTAGTAAATATAAAGTTTAGTTATGGCTGTATTTTGAGAAATTCCCACGGGAACGGGAGTTAGCGGGAAAAAACTTTTGTATGAAAAAACACGCCACGCGGACGAAGTCGCGGGCAAAAGCTTTGTTGTATAAAGGTACTACTCGTAGACGTCCTCTTGGATACATTTTTAACCGACTTTAAAAAGGAGGTTCTCATTTCAACTGAATATATTTTTTTTTATTGTAGGTTTGTGTTACCATACTTATACATCTCCGAGAATTGTCAACAGATTTGAAAAAATCTTTTTTTGCTCGAAAGGCTGTACTTTCCTTGTCTTTCCATATTAAACATAGCAAACACCCAGACCAATTCAAACGAGACGACAGTTCGTGCACACCCATGTTTGTGCTATTCGGGGATTGAATCTTGGACACAGATTAATAAATAGTTACTACTCCTTGGACCACTATATCATAGGCAGCCTTCGCCACCACAGAACCAAACTGTTCGTCATCACACTCAAGTGTTGCCTTAACCTCTCCGAAGGCTATTGGTGGTAAAAAGGCGTACTTAAGCGATCGACGCAAGGCCGGCGAAGTAAGCCAGTAGGGCGGGTGACGCAACGCGCCGGAGAGGCCTACGGAACATGTTTTAGACGCGGTAACGCCGAAAATGGCGTTTAATGGGCCGAGCACGCGATACTTCAGCGCAAGAGGCGTAGCACGCACACGCAGTTATATTGCCGTTCAATGCAAACAAGCAGGGATGAATACAGGACTCCGTTTAAAGAATAGTCAGGAAGAGAACGCTTATAGCACCCAAGACACCTAAATTGTATAACGACTGTATAAATTTGCCTTGTTCTAAATTAACTCTTTTGGTGTGCAATAAAGAGGATCTTTTGATCTATAATTTAAAACGTATAATTCCGTCAAATACGAAATAGGTTGTTGATCCGACAGGGAACATGTATTGACAAGTGAAGTGGACTTGGTCATACCAACCGCAGAGCTGACAACCGTTCCGAGTTAACGAAGAGCATCGGCTACTGTAGTAGTGCAAGACGCTCTCAGGCTAAACAAAGCGACTATTTAACGCAGGATACCTGAAAAGTGGCAAACAATTGGTGAGGCCAGCGGTGTACCGCGAAGGCTAATAAAATGATGCTGCATTGATTATTTGTACGGACGTCAATAATTGTAATAAACATTTGATAAATATCATATACCCCAAGTAATACCATTGCTGGACCAGACAGCACCATCTAGTCCCAAACTGAGCTAATGGGAAAGACAACTTGGATACGTTTTTTTTAAGATAAATACTATACTATTACAAACTTAGCAAGCGCATCCAGATCAATAAAGACATGTTCATGCACACAAATGTTTGTGTAGTGCCGGGATCACTGTTTCAGAGGCAACATTAATTAACGCCGAATCGAACTGGGCCACAAAATTTCATGGCATAGGTCTGCCTTGACCTATAACCTTTTGAATTGCCAAAACCATAAAATAAAGCAAGGTTTCAACTTCTCAACCGGTGGTAGTATGTACATTGCGCAAATCCGCAACAACGGTCCATTATCCTACCGACCACTGTAATGAGAACGCATTTGTATGTCAATCAGTCAGTGGGTTGGTACAGATTCGTTTCCTTAACCTCGCCGGAGGTCGCCGAGGTCTACAAAGAGTGACCTCGCCGGCGCGCGACTCTCGCCCTTACGGCGCTGCACTCAAGGTCGCGTTTGTGGGTAAGTAGGCCGGCCGTACGCGCAGCCCGTAACGGAGTTAAGCAACGCAGTGCGCGCTAGCTAGTCTGATGGGTGATCAGGTAATATGAAAACGTAATAATGAGATATACTGAAAATAAGGAGCAGGGCGAAAAATATCGAGTTGTCAGTTGGCGCGGTCTACGTCTTAATTTTAATTGGAATTTTGAGTCTGGGTGGTCCGAAAGTTCTGGTCGATATTCTTATAAAGTTTTCTAAATATTGACTCGTGTTTGGCTGTTCTAAGCGACACCGTCTTTAATTAATACCCTACTAAAATCTGATTACGCATAGTTTACATACTCGAAAGTATATAGGACACAATTTGCATTAATCCCTCGACATCGAAGGTACTATACTCACAACAACCCCAGAACACTGACGACAATCTCTGGATTTTACGATTACGATTGCTATATATGCTTAGTTAAATAAGAAAATTCCTAAATTAACCCAATCGGTAATCGTACCCGGCACCCAAGGATTTATTTATAGTCATCAAACCCTAAAGTCTCTACTATTTTTTAAATGACTACGGTGATAGTCTTATTCATCATCACCGGACGATGATTGAAGCTGGGGGATTAGCTCTCACAACCCTGGCCTCATAAAGTCATAACTCATCATATGTATGGGATACCCGCTAAGTTAGAAGCAGTTCGTCGATGAAAGTGCTTATACCCAAAAGCTTGGTAATATAAAATGCGTACTAGCAGCCCTCATAAGGGATCTCGCCCCCTGCAGCGCGGCGCGGGGGCGCGGTCGACGACCCCAACTGTTTTGGGGAGCGGTGATCGCACCGCTGAGCCACGCAAAAGTGAACCTAAAAATTATCGCCACCAGGGCTTGGTAACGTTACCAATTTAACATTATAATAGCGGTAAGTAACGTTAATTTATAATGTTACTTTTTTTACCGGTAAAATAATTACCGGTAAGTCGGTAGCGATACTAAATTTTAACGGTAAATTATAACGGTAATTTTTACCGGAACGCAAACTTAACGTTAAGTTTCAGGTATCGATACTGCAATATAACGTTAAAAGTATCGATACCTGCTTTAGTTACCGGTAAAAGTAACGATACTTATTACGCTACTTTGCTGCGTTGCCGCTCCGCACGGTTACCTATAGCAGAGCGGCAACTTCGCGACACGAGACGCATGAGACCATGTTGGGTGGGAGCGATAGAGACAGAGAATTAATTTAATCCAAAATTAAGTAAGTAACGTTTAAACGTTTACCGATACTTTTACCGATACCATGATGAAGGTAGCGGTAATTTATAACGTTAAAAATTACCGCAATTTTAGGTATCGCTACTTAAAAAAGTATCGATACCTCGGCGAGGCAAAAGTAACGTTACCATATTTTTACCGGTATTCCAAGCCCTGATCGCCACAACGACAAAAATAACATGATAGAGACTTTGAATAGTTTTCAGTGAAGCTTCAAGTTCGAAGGACAGATACGAATATCAAATTCACTGATAAGTACGTGATGCCTTCCCGGCTGGTTTCGGCCACGGCGACCTTTCACGTCCGTGACGTTTGTCGGTCATATAAGCACACAATCGACGTGGTTATAATTAATTACCGCTGGTGGCTCGGGCTTTTGATACATCCCTCCTTGCATCAAGCTCAGAACGTCGATAGGTCTCATACTCATGGACCTTGGCCTGCACCAAAGTCCTCCACTCAGTTCTACTCGTATTTGCCGAGTGCATAAGTATTGTACCAAGTTAATAAAACAATAATAAGTCTCCTGACCCAATCTCGGCCACACCCGGCCAATTGCCAATCGCAATTTAAGGAGGCTTAAGCCAGGTACATACGCAGGAGATATTAAAGCGCACAAGCACGCAAACATAGTGACAGAACGATACAAGACCGGAGATCAGCATCAGTCTGCAGACGTCCACTGCTGGTCATTGGGTTGAGGGGTTTGAGTCATTCGAGTTGTCTTGGTGCATGCGAGCAAGTTGGTGACCTCAGCAGGTATTATTTGTACCCCAGGCGACGCAACTGCCCCCTTTTCCCTAATGTTGTGTTGTGTTTAGTAGTCTTCTACGACACCCTCTGGATACGATGGTGTGTGGTCCTATTTTATAAGACCCAAGATCAGGTCAAAAGCCAAAATGCTTCAGAGCTGGAAATGTATTGCCGCAAAAATTCTGATAGCTATAGAGTAATTGAGCTCCGTGCGGACAGCTGGCAGGAGGTTGTGCAGGCCAGAGCTAGATGGAGGCTCTTATTATTGGAGGCCAAGACTCAGCTTGGGTCACTGCGCCGATCTACTTAGTTATTGAGTAATTTCTACACAGATATCCCAGTAACAATTATATGCCCGACCGGGGATTCAAACCCGGGACCTTTTCAATCCTTAGGTAGCTCCTTACTACCACCACAACTGACAGTGCCACGTATACATATTAAAAGTTACGTACATTATGTAAGTCATAAGACCGTATAACGATCAACCTCCAGGAAGGCCAGCGAAGTACGCTAAAGTTCTGATATTACACGAGTTCTCCTAAAATGATGCGCGGTTGTACGCGCCGTTCGCTCACTCTCATAATCCCAAAGGACGACAGTTCAGCACGAGCGCAGACAGAAGCGCAGGATTAACGTTATTTCAGATGCGTGTATTGTTTTAACCGACTTCAAAAAAGAAGGAGGTTCTCAATTCGACTGAGTTTTTTTTTTTGTTGTGTGTTTGTATCCGTATATCTCCGAGTATTGTGAACCGATTTGTTACCAGCCACGTGTGCAAACCTAACAGACGTTTCGCCGAGTGTACGGTGGTCGCTAGCCAGGCGGGCAAACCTAACAGATGTTTCGCCGAGTGTACGGTGTTTGTCAGTCATGCGGGAAAACCTAACACATGTTTCGCCCGAGTGTATGGTGATCGCTAGCCAGACGGGCAAACCCAACAGATCTATGTTTCACCTAGTGTACGTACGGTAGTCGCTAGTCATGCGGGAAAACTCAACACATATTTCGCTGAGTGTACACTGCGGTCGTCAGCCTGGCGGGCAAACTTAACAGATATTTTGCCGAATGTACGGTGGTGGCTAGCCAGGTGGATAAACCCAGTCGATATTTCGTCAAGAGCATGGTGGTCGCCAGCCAGGCGGGTAAACCCAACCACCCGCTTAGAAGCTCGGCCAGTTACCTGTCAGTTGCCACCGCCATGCCGGCCTAACCCTAACCCCCCACGAGCAAAGGAAATCCTACTCACTGGCAAAACACGACCCGTAGGTCGTTTGGCTGCGGTATTCTATAGGGTAGTTTGGGGCTAGACGGCGCTGTGTGGCCCAGCGTGGCATGTCTTGGGTTATTTATTTAGTCTGTGTACAAAAGGCGGACTTATTGCCACATAAGCGTTCTCTACCAGTCAACCATTAGGCTAAGCAGAAACTAACTTTAAGGTAGTGTCATTCACCGAATCACTCCCCGAATACGGCAACTCATTGCGTCACTACTGTTTTTCAACTTACGCGAGTAAAACCACATTTCTTTGTCGGAGGCAAACAATGGTTCCCATTTTCCGAGCGAGCAATTTTCAACTTTATCCGCGAGTAACAGGGCAGTTTTCCAATTGACGCCTAAGAAAACTCTTGTAGAACGTTCGTTAACGATTTGCGAATGAGCTTTCACACCTAAGGAATACAGCTTAAAATCGTAAAGCAACGTTGCGTGGTGCGCAGTTCAAGAGATCGCTTTGACCAGTTCCGAGGTCTCCTCTCCTGCTCCAACGCCTGGAGATTGTAAGCGTGCGAGCGAGACGGCAAATAGGCGAGCATTTTCGTTGGTTTCAGCTTTTCTTTTTCCCCGGTCTCAATTCGGAATAATCTGAACCTTTTGTGAGCAACTCTACACGAAATATATTTTTAAATTTTACACAAATATATTTTCCAAGAATTGCGTGCTTATCAGGCAACCTTTTTTATATAACCAGTGGCACATCCAGAGACTTTAACCTAGGATAATGGGACCCCTATGAATTCGACAGAACAGTATTTTGTTAGATCTGACAAGAGCTACGGACTATGTAGGTACATATTTGATCTGAGGAGGAGCCCTATTTATGGCGGGGCCCTGGGCCTGAGTCCAATGGAAAAGAGGGGTCTGGGCACATCATAGCAGCTCCCGACGTCTGATAAATGGCGAAAGAGGCCAAGTCATCAAAGGGTAAATGCTAACACCGCCTGGGAAGCTGAAATTTCAAAAAAAAGGATGTACTCGTAAGAGAGGGACCTATTACCTTTTCGCTCCAAGTCAACCTCACCAGCCCGTGGTGCATCCTGCCGGTTAACAAACGAGGCGCTGGCAACCGACGGGTGGCGGTATAACCACTAAAATTGAAGGCGTAGCTAAGTACCATAGGCAGATGATGGGCAGCAGCGTCACCGGAGCGAAAACCTACGCCCTGCAATCGCCAACCCGCCTGCCCAGGGTGGTGAGGCTGCTGAGATGTTTGCCCTAAGTGGCCAACAACTGGAGAGGCCTATGTCTGCAATAGGCTGATAATGATAATGACTATAAAAAATTTTGATTGGTGCTTAGTCGACTCTACGACAAATACAGGAAGAGATGGGGCGTCAATTTGCACTCTTTTCCCGTCACGGACGCCGTTTATCAACATAGCGCGTTATCGGTCTATTTCTAAACAGGACTCTACCAACTTCAACAAAAGCCCAAGTCAAGTAACGATGTCCGGTTATCGCCCGCATACCCGTACGCTTACACGCGCTCCAGCGCACCGCGGGCCCGGCCGAAGGGTCGGACTGATGCCGGTGACCGGTGACGTCACCCGAACTGTGTGCACCGAGTAGAAACGCAGTTTCCTTACTGCGTAGATGTCACTTCCGTGTAGGGTAATTGTAGTTTAAAGTTTTTTTTTACACTTATAAAACTATTTGGTGATGAACGGGAGCCTATAATTTTTTCGTTCCAAGCCACCCTCGGCCTCGTGGTGCATCCTGCCGAATAACGAACGAGGACCAGATCTGGCAACCAGCTGTTGGCGGTATAATCATCACGATTAAAGGCGTAGCTAAACAGGCCGACGGGCAGCAGCGTCACTACGAGTAGAGCAGAATTTCCTACTACGGATTTCCTTCCATCTCGTAGGAAAATGCCGAGAATAGTCCGCTCCATAGCTCGAGAGATTTTGTTAGAAACCAATAGTATAAGACCAACTTCCAGTTCCGTAAGTCATCACAGGTAACACCCATTGATTAAAAAGGCTACTTGACAAAATGGGTGTTTTTTATGGTAGAGGCGGCAGACGAGCACGTGTGATGCCTGATGGTAAGCAGTCGACACCGCCCATACGCTCGTTTCTTGAAAGTTCCCAAATCGTAGCTGTTCGGAAAGACTGTTGCAGGAAGTTGGTTCCACAAAACCGAGGCGCGAGGCAAGAAGTTCCTCATAACGCGTACAGTCGAGAATCGCCAGGCGAGATGATTATAAAAAATACTATTTTGAATGTGCTATACAATCTGTATCTCTCGATCTATGAGTAAGTACGTATGTTCATATCCCGGTCAACGAACCGTGAAGCCGTAGGTCAGTTTTCGAGACATCCAATATCGATGGAAGGAACTCTACCAAGTGGCTAGGGATAGGGCTTCCCGACCGGGAGCCGGAGGGTTTCAGTTAAAAGAAACTGAACACAAGAGGAATGCAGTACGACCATATAAATAAGTATTTATAAGTAGTCTCGTTCAGTGGTAGAGACCGCTGCCTCTGGACTGACCGAGCAGGGGTCGCGAGTTCGACCCCGCACATAACGAAAAATGTATGAACATGCCTGTATCTACTGGTGTGGGTATTTGTTGTGTATGATATGGGTTTTTTAAAAAAAAAAACTTTTTAGGTAAGTTCATCAGTTGTCTAGTACCCAAACCTACAAGCTTCGGCTTAGTTAGAGACTAGATGGCGTTGTGTGGCCCAGCGTGGCAGTCTTTGATTATTTATTTTGTTGTACAATTTAGACGGTTTCATCGCTATAAGCGCGCAATATATATGTGACTAGCTTTTGCCCGCGACTTCGTCCGCGTGTTTAAATTTATACATACAAAAGTTTTTTCCCGCTAACTCCCGTTCCCGTGGGAATTTCTCAAAATACAGCCATAACTAAACTTTATATTTACTAAGGTACCTGCATGCCAAATTTCAAGCGTCTAACTTAAGCGGTTTAGATTTTTCATACAAAAGGATTTTCCCGCTAATTCCCGTTCCCGTGGGAATTTCGGGAATTCCTTTCTTAGTGCACCCCTACGGTACCTAAGCTACGTCCCTTCTAAATTTCAAGTGCCTACGTTTAGCCGTTTGGGCTGTGCGTTGATATGTCAGTCAGTCAGTCAGTCAGTCAGTCAGTCAGTCAGTTTCTCCTTTTATATATATAGATGTTGTCTGATATTTTTCTATTTAGATTGCTTACAGGCTTCAATGTCTGATGCTGCCGCTACTTCAAAAAAAAATGCGATCTAAAAATATAGCAAATGTGACCATGATGTTGCAATACAAAAGCGTCCTGCCGAGTACTCGCGCAGTATCGCTAACAATGTTGCGAAAAGCGGGTCCGGACAAAACAACGAGGCCTTAAAAGACTCAACAGGACCAATTACTCATTGCGTGACTCAAGCTAGGGATGTAACGTACGAATCATCATCATCATCATCATGAGCCCATATTAGTCCACGGCTGGACATAGAAGTTCGCCACTGTGACCGATTCTGGGCTTCTCGCATCTAGCACTTGCCAGCCGTCCTGCGCACATCGTCACTTCACCTGGCCTGAGGGCGTCCTACACTACGTTTGCCGAGACGCGGTCGTCACTCCAAAACTCGTTTACCCCAACGGTTATCAGTTCTGCGACTGATGAGGCCAGCCCACTGCCACTTCAGCTTACTGATCCGGTGAGCTATATCGGTGACTTTGATTCTCTGTGGAATCACCTCATTTCGGATCCGATCCCGCAGTACGAACGTACGAGTACTAATATTTAATTGCCACACAGCGCCCTCTAATCCCAAACTAAGTAAATACTAGTGCTATGGGTACTAAACAACTTATAAACCTACTTGGTTAAAATGCTTGTTTTTGAAAATAAATACAAATACATTTCACAGCTAACACCCAGACCAATACGAACAAACATCTTCACGCACAAATGTGCGGAAACGGGGCCGGTAGCTAGTAAAATAAACAGCACGTGTGAGTTGTGAGTATTCATTCGGGTTCAGAGCCTTCGCTTTCTGCTTCCTCGCAGAACGGTGATGATGACAAGTCCATCCTTGACTATCATCGTAGTCATTTAGCAAAATAAAAAAAATAAAACCAGTATTCACTAGTCAGTACTATTCGTTGCATCCCTACCCCAATAAAAAAGCTAATAAAAAAAAGCCTAAAAATGTCGCAACGCCCAACGCAAACCACGCGAGTCACGTCGCGCCTTCACCGGCGAACGCAAACGCGCGCGTCTCCGACACGTTCCGCGCGCACGTGTGCGCCGGCACGTGTGCGCCCGCTGACGTCACGCGTTTACCAACACGGGCGCAGCTGACCGCTCGCGGCCTATGCGCGCCTGGTACCGCGCGCTCGGCAGCGGGCTTTCGACGGCCACTGTGGGGCCACACCATGCCATGCCATGACTGTGGAGCGGCAACTATGGGCAACGGACAGGACAGTTCACAAAATTAGGGCATATTTTTTTTTATAAGTAGAGCTTTCAGGATGACCTCACTCCACCTGATGGTAAGCGGTCGTGAGGTCCCAAAGTAAGGCCAACAGACACAATAGAACAAACCCATTGCGCCTGTCGCCCTCACCCTAAAAGCCTACTGAGATGCCGTTTCACGTCCCGTCTAAAGAACCCAGGATTATAAGAGGAAGGAAACACATGAGCTGGAAGGGCATTCCATGACTATATGTAGAAATTATGACTTTTTAAGTAACCTGAACTTAATGCAGCCTGATGACAGACAGCGAAGTCTTTGTAATATGGTCGTTTAAAGCAATCATAATTAAAACTGGAGTTTTCATTATGAAGCGGGAGTTCACTAAACTTCCATTCGCCTGTTAAAAAGCGAGAGATAAGTCGCTTGTGAAACAGGCAAGTGATGAAGTGACCACATGAAGCAATTCCCAATCAGCTAATTCAGTATACATTTCATTGCATCACGCATTCAAAGGGGGACGTCGGGAATCATCTCGGAATCCGAATCCCCTCCCCCACACCAGTTTCGCGTAACTTTTCCCCGTCACGGGCGGGCGGGCGCGTTTCCATTTCGTGTCGCTCCGGGCCGTGCGGATAATCGCAACGGTACAACGGCTGTGCGTAATCACACATTTAGAAGAAATCGCGTTAAAACTACACGTAGGTATGAATATGTAAACAATGATACAGAATTGCAATTTTTCGTACACATCTACTCGGCGATATTTGAATGAGAATACGCTTGTACGAGTATTATATTCTTACTAGCTTTTGCCCGCGACTTCGTCCGCGTGTTTAAATTTATACATACAAAAGTTTTTTCCCGCTAACTCCCGTTCCCGTGGGAATTTCTCAAAATACAGCCATAACTAAACTTTATATTTACTAAGGTACCTGCATGCCAAATTTCAAGCGTCTAACTTAAGCGGTTTAGATTTTTCATACAAAAGGATTTTCCTGCTAATTCCCGTTCCCGTGGGAATTTCGGGAATTCCTTTCTTAGTGCACCCCTACGGTACCTAAGCTACGTCCCTTCCAAATTTCAAGTGCCTACGTTGGCACTTGAAATTTGGAAGGGCTGTGCGTTGATATGTCAGTCAGTCAGTCAGTCAGTCAGTCAGTCAGTCAGTCAGTTTCTCCTTTTATATATGTCGCAGTCATCTGGTTGAATCTCCTATTCAATTGAATCGCTAGCGCGTTCATTGAATGACGACATTCAATTGAATGACTAGACCGAACGTTGACTAAACACGCGTCACTTAACGTCCAACTAGGTAGCGGATTGAAACATAGCCCTTTGAAAAGAGCGGACGTAAAAGCAGTCAAGTGATTGTAATTTAGTTCATTTTTTCCCCGCGTGGCGTTAGTAGGCACTAAAACAAATATGGCGTCGAACATGATCACCTGAGTGTTGATATTTTTTTGATTAGATTTACTTTAAACTGACTTATACGTAATAAAATAGTGTGACAGCATGGATTTACCTATTAATACGCCGCCTCCGGATACTTTTAAAGAAAAATTAAAAACTAAACATTAAACAGTCGGCTTTTTCCCATTCAACGACTATGCTAAAATGACGTTCAGTCAAGACGTTGAACGTTTCATTCAATAACTTGACGAGTTGTCCTTTAGGCATTCAATTAAATGTCGTCATTCAATGAACGCGCTAGTCATTCAATTGAATAGCAGATTCAACCAGATGACTGCGACATATATATAGAAGACTAGCTTTTGCCCGCGACTTCGTCCGCGTGTTTAAATTTATACATACAAAAGTTTTTTCCCGCTAACTCCCGTTCCCGTGGGAATTTCTCAAAATACAGCCATAACTAAACTTTATATTTACTAAGGTACCTGCATGCCAAATTTCAAGCGTCTAACTTAAGCGGTTTAGATTTTTCATACAAAAGGATTTTCCCGCTAATTCCCGTTCCCGTGGGAATTTCGGGAATTCCTTTCTTAGTGCACCCCTACGGTACCTAAGCTACGTCCCTTCCAAATTTCAAGTGCCTACGTTTAGCCGTTTGGGCTGTGCGTTGATATGTCAGTCAGTCAGTCAGTCAGTCAGTTTCTCCTTTTATATATATAGATTCAAATATCGCCGTGGCTTCATTTATTACTTTATTAGAATTTTTGGCGCCGTTATCTTCTATCATTTTGAGAGAAGTAGCGAATCTTCGCTCGCATTGAGCCGCCTGTCCGGAGAAGGACCTCCACCCTACAGAATACCGCAGCCAAATGACGTCCGGGTCGTGTTTCTGCCGGTGAGTAAGGTTTCCGGAGCTAGCTGGCTGAGTAAGGGTTAGGGTTGGGACGGCATGGCAGTGGCAACTGACCAGTTACTTGCCTGTTGTAAAAGCGACTCGGACTTTTCTTTCGCTTTCCATCAGGCGTAGGGAAGTCAGTAGGTCGAGCTACTATAAAAAAAAAAGGATTACCACATGGAAAGAAAAACTGACAAGGATCTCTTGAGAATCACTGACCGAATTCGCGAATAACTTTCTATAGCGGCAAAAACTGTACAGGCGATCTTGGTGGGTATTACTATTCACCGAGCACTAAAAGCAGACTTTCTTTTTTTCTCGACACGTAACGCTCTCCCATATTACCCGACTTTTTGTGAACAAAAAGTAGGTGTTGTTAATTTAAGCTTGTCAAAGAAGAATACATAATTAAAATCACAATGCCCTTATCTTAAAATAATAAAAGCAGAGATAATTATAATGAAACCACCTAACAACTACCTAATTAATACCTCGCTCTCCCTCAGAGGTGGATCTTTACATCCAAATTTGGAAGTTCAATCATCTCGTTTGTTCACTTCTTTTTTTTAATTAAAGGGGGTGGGTAATTCTTTACCCCAACTCGCCTCATGTTAGGCGACGTTAGAGCCAAGGATGACGCGCGCTTACCCAACAAAAACCGATTCATTCTTGAAAATCTGAAGATTATAATAATTTCGGGAAACTCCGGTAAGGAGTTCATTTGTTCTTCATCATTGAGAATTTAATAGTTCTTAGAAGGTCAATGATATCATCAGCCCGTTGCAGTCCACTGCTGTATGTCCAGCAGAGGACTGACCTCTACAGTTGTTCGCCACTTAGGGCTACATCTGGAGGATATACCCGTAATCGTCACGATGGACAGGCGGGTTGGCGATCTCAGGGCGTAGCTTCTCGCTCCGGCGACGCTGCTGCCCATTATCGGTCTTTACCGCCACCAATCGGTTGCCAGCGCCTCGTTTGTTATTGCAGGATGCACCACGGGCAGGCGAGGTCGACTTGGAGCGAAAAGATGATAAATCATTACATCCCCATTGATATCATGGTGATGATTTAGTAGCACGTGACTAGAGGGCAGGTCAATTTACTTTACTCCTGCCCTACCTGTAACTAGCCAATGCTGCCGTACCTCACAGTCGCCTCTAGCTACACCTGCGCGCGCGTCGCGCGACAAAAGAAAGTGAATGTCTACTTTCTGCGCTAGCGGGCCGCACTCGGCTTCACTCTCGGCGCACGGCTGGTGCGTTGGCGACACTTAACTACTTACGATATGGAGGTATACATATTTGACGACCAGTGGTAGTACGCTCATAGCGATAAGACCGCCTATTTGTACAACAACTGTATGCTTTGCCTAGTTTTAAGTTAACTGACTGACTTGGCTGGCTTGATGGCCCATTCGGTAGTGACCTCTGTTTTTTGAGTCCAGGGTCGTGGGTTCGATTTCCGCAGAGTACTAAAAGTTTGTATGAAACTTGGTCATTTTTGAAATAAATTTCATAATGAATGCAGGCGGTCGCACAGTTAGTCATAAATACAAAGCCAACAAAGTAGCTGGCATCAGCTAGTCAATAATCGCCATATTGGTAAATAAACGGCCGCCATCTTGCACCTCTCGTATAAAGTAATGCCACGGTCACCGGTTGCGCAACTAGCGAGGCGGCGCGCGCGCACAATGGCCGTACAACGCATTCTGCGAGTTATCGTCGCGGGCCGATATTGACGGCGTCAGCGCTGCCGTATCTAGGTGGCCCAATGCGGCATTTGAATGAGGTGACGTCACGGCTTAGTACCTGATACAGTATAGCAGATTCCATTTTGACCGCAGAGTTAGGAGAACAATACAATTTTTACTTATTCAAAAAAAATACAAATTACGGTACAATTTTTCCTTTATCTGACCTATTATCTTTTCGCTCTAAGACACCCCTCACCTGCCCGTGGTGCACCCTGCTGGCTCTAGCAACCGACTGTTGGCAGTATAACCATCACGATTGAAGCCGTAGCTAAATACCACAGGCTGATGACGGGCAGCAGCGTCACCGGAGCGAGGAGCTATGCCCTGCGGTCGCCAGCCCGCCAGCCCAGAGTGGTTCCTCCAGGTGTTTGCCAAGTGGCGAACAACTGGAGAGGCCTGTGTCCAGCACTGATGATGATGATGATGAGTGCTGTAAGATGTTCTTCGTACCCAATTTCAATATTGTGAGATCACGGGAAGTACCCTGTAGGTTTTGATTCTCTTGGACAGTGAAGCATCTAGCAAAAAAAATGTTGTAATCAATGGACAATCCCTTTGTATGTCAGAAAGCATTAATTAGGTATTTTGTCATCCGCGAGTTTCCCATCAATTTAATTATCAGCCAATTATCTTATTACTTACGTTTGCACAAAAATTAAACCGACTTCAAAAAAAAAACACTAACGACCAAAACTAAAAAGCGATAAATAACGTAAGTAATTCTATCCTTAATACATAATTATTTAAATATAACAATTATCACTTATTTTTGAAGTCGGTGCCAGCCTCTCGGTACCTAACGTAGACTGTTGTTGTAAGACGCGCGCGGCTGGCAAATCCACACGACAATATACATTTATTTGTTTGGCTGGCACCGACTTCAAAAATAAGTGATAATTGTTATATTTAAATAATTATGTATTAAGGATAGAATTACTTACGTTATTTATCGCTTTTTAGTTTTGGTCGTTAGTGTTTTTTTTTTGAAGTCGGTTTAATTTTTTTTTTAAAAATAATTTTATTTCTCTATTTTTAGTTGCGTTAATGTGCTATGACCTTGAATAAAGGTTAATTAATGTCCTTAAGAGTTTTACTTAGGAATGAAAATATTTTGCTTTAAGTCAAGTGAAGACTTTGCGATCTAGAATCAAGCATATCACTTACCAAATCACCTGCCCTATTAGCCTTGCATAAGTACATACTACTACCTAGTTTAATATCGACCAAAGTCAGTACTGTCCCCTAACTCCTAACCGTTAAGGAGTTCTGTGGCTTCATCACCAGCACCAGATGTTGACGCTCGGAAGCATATACCTGAGTAAAATATGATTACGTAACAAAAACACCATATGAGCATACAATTTTCGGTTGATGCCCTCAATTTCTCCAGGATCCCATCATCAGATCCTGACTTGGTGATAATGGGACCACCTCGGAAGTGTCCTCTATCGAACTGTCGAAAAATTTTTGAAATCCATTCATAATTGACGGAGATATCGGTGAACATACATAAAAAAAAAAAAATATTATACATAGAGACGAATTGAGAACCTCCTCCTTTTTTCGAAGTCGGTTAAAAAAAACAAAACTATGCCCACACAGCTAGCAAAGCAAACAATTTTTCAAAGACAATGCAAGAAGCTGTCGTCTTCCGACCAGAGACAATAAATCAATATCGCAGCATTGGCGGAAGCGGCTCCGGTCCACAGACTGATGCAACGCTCAACAATGGCTGACATTTAATTCCCTCTTTACTCTACGAGGAAGCGACCGGCCTTCGTGACACAGCGCGGGGGAGTGCAGTAGAGATCTACAAGTACATACGACCACACATCCAACCCTATCTTTTTTTGTGTCCGGATTTAGAAGGTGTTTGAACATCGAACGTCAACCGAAGGTATTTAAACTTCGGTTGACGTCGTTGTGATTTTTCTCTACTACGATATAGTAAAGTAATCTACACTAATACGAGTATTATAAAGAGGAAAGACTTGTACCTATTTTTGTATGTTTGTAATGAATAGGCTCAAAAAGTACGGGGCCGATTTAAACAATTCTTTCACCAATAGAATGCTACATTCTTCCAATTTGACATAGGCTACATTTCATTTTGAAAAAAATTAGGGATCCTTGGTAAAATTTGAACAATACCAGAGGATGCCGAAGATCGGGCAAAGTGGATGAAATTGTGTAGGAAAGCGGACCCTGGTACTACTCGTAGTAGGCCGGGAAAACGCTAGAGTTTTAAGAGTGAAGGAACACAACCAGAGAGAAAACACGTGCAGGACCAACGGCTTGACGTGCTTGCACCTCGGTGCACGTGGGTGCATCACCGCTACCTTCCTGGCTGCCACTGAGTACTTCTTTACAGAAAAACCCTGCAGCTACGACATGGGAGCCTTCAAGAAACGAGCGCACTCCTATTTAAAAGGCCGGCAGCGACCCCAGAACTCGATTTGAGTTGCGGGTGTCCATGAGCGGTGTCGACTGCTTACCATCAGGCATCATATTTGCTCGTCTGCCGCCTCTTGCATAAAAAAAATCGGTCCAGACCGGAACGTAAAAATTGGTCGTAATCAGACTGACGTTATTACGAGCCCCGATGCAAAATAGTTTGTCTAGTACGAAAAACGTGATGAAAGATTTTTTCTAACTTAATTATTTTTGTACAGCTAAGTAAACAGAATAACTAGTACACTGCCGCCAGCTGCACTGTGCGCGAGGTCGCACCGGGAACTAGTTACATGTTATAAAGTAATTATCTGCTGCGGGAAAACGTGTCTTCGACATAAACAACAAACCTACTGGTTTCGATAACATTCGCAGCGAATCGTGTTATTAATGATCGGATTGTTGGTTGCACTTCTGAATGTTTTCTGACGTAAGGAACACTTAAAATGAGTGGGATTTTCTGTCAGGGGATTCCTATGTTAGTAGTACCCGGGGATTTTTTCGCTAGTTGACCGGGAAGCCGAACTATTTTTTGACCGACTTCGAAAAAAAGGAGGAGGTTCTCAATTCGACAGAATTTTTTTGTTGTATGTATGTTACGTAACGTGTGCAGCGCGCTTTGTATGACTACTGAAACCAGCTTACGGGAAATCTAAATGAATCCACGATGGCCATAAATTTACCAGAGTTCTATTGTAACCGAGACGAATAGATGTCAGTCGCCATTAATTTTAAAAAATCTGACATTGACTGCGTATTCAATCTGTTCAGGCGGGGCTTCATAGACGCGGTGTTGCTATGCAATCTATGGAGCTCATGCTTCAGTGTACTGCGCAGTCACGTATCTGCAGAAAGTCCGCGTCTCGAGAGTATAGGTCTCACAGCATATAGTCGTTTTGTCCTCGGAGAAGAAGAAAGCACTAGATTCAGATAAACTTTAAACCTAGCCTCATTTAACTAACAACACCCCTCGTCTGGTACATCCAGTAAGGGAGCGACCTATCACGTTTTCGCTCTAAGCCATCCTCACCTGCCCGTGGTGCATCCTGCCAAACAAACGAGGCTCTGGCAAACCGACTGGTGGCGGTAAAACTATCACGATAGAAGGCGTAACGTCACCGGAGCAAGATAGATAGATAGATAGATACTCTTTATTGCACAAAAACACAGACATTACAGGAAACATATTACAAACAACACAAAGTACAATCTAGGCGGTCTTATCGCTTATAGCGATCTCTTCCAGACAACCTTCAGGTAGAGGAAACCAGATTGACTAAGGAAATGGGTAACCCAGTGCAAAACTATCTAACTATTTTATATTAAATACGTAAAATTATTACATAAATATACCAAGAAGTATATATTCCATAGACATACACATCTATATATATATATAAAAGGAGAAACTGACTGACTGACTGACTGACATATCAACGCACAGCCCAAACGGCTAAACGTAGGCACTTGAAATTTGGAAGGGACGTAGCTTAGGTACCGTAGGGGTGCACTAAGAAAGGAATTCCCGAAATTCCCACGGGAACGGGAATTAGCGGGAAAATCCTTTTGTATGAAAAATCTAAACCGCTTAAGTTAGACGCTTGAAATTTGGCATGCAGGTACCTTAGTAAATATAAAGTTTAGTTATGGCTGTATTTTGAGAAATTCCCACGGGAACGGGAGTTAGCGGGAAAAAACTTTTGTATGTATAAATTTAAACACGCGGACGAAGTCGCGGGCAAAAGCTAGTATACATATAAATATATGTATTTAAATACACTTAAATAAAATATACATAATAATAACATATTACATACATAGGTACATAGTTTAATAAGATACTTTATTATTAATATACATAGATACTTATTATTATTTAATATTATTTGAGTATGAATTTAAGTACTTAGATATGATAGAAGAGAAAGAATGTAGAAATTAAAGAGACAGGAGATGTGATTTAAGCCTAAGCTTAAAAACTGGGAGGGATTGGGAACGTCTGATGGAAAGGGGAAGGGAATTCCACAGACGGATGGATTGGACAGTGAAAGACTGGGAGTAGGATTTAGAGAGATGAGATGGAAACGATAAGTGGAGTTCACGGCAGGAACGCATACCATGATCCGCGGTGGGTTGCAAGAAACTGAAACGCTCTTTCAGATAGGGAGGTGAAAGAGGATTGAAAAGCACAGTATATATGAAATGAAATGAAATGAAAAATGAAAAAATATTTATTCACAAAAAGCATTGGGTTGTCTTAATTTATTAGAGGTAGATTTCTCCTTTTAAGTGAGATATCACTTGTGCCAGGAGAAACCACTCTCCCGTAGCTACATAGGTTACATACTATAACAAAAAATCGCTTCAAGGCATAAACAATAGTGAAAAATAGTAAGAAAACTTAGTCTAATTATGTGTGTGTGTGTGTGTGTGTGTATGTGTGTGTGTGTGTGTGTGTGTGTGTGTGTGTGTGTGTGTGTGTGTGTGTGTGGTGTGTGTGTGTGTGTGTGTGCGGGCTCGTGTGCGTGCTCGTGTGCGTGTGTGTGTGTGAAAGTATGGGCATGCGTATAAGTGTGTCTGTTTGTCTTGCTTGCTGTAAGAAAACCAAACGAAAGAACCATTTAAACAATATCTACCTAACTGTCTATTTCAGGAGGCATTCAGTTTCCTCGTAATTTAAAGTTTTAAACCAGTCTGTCAAAAGCTTTCTGAATTCGTATTTAGTTTTTGTATATATGCTAAGAATTTTATTGACTTTATTATACAAATGGGCCGATTGATGACAGTATTGATTCCTAGCAAAATGTGTTCTGCATTTACTGGTTTTTGCAACCATGTCATTTCTTCTCTTTGTTAGTAATGTATTATCAATTTGTAGTGTTTTATGTTTACATGAAATTGTGTGCAAAATATATAACTGTCGCATTGTTAGTAGATCTGTCATTGAATAAAGGGTGTTAGTTGAAAATCTAAGTTTCTTGAAATACATTACCTTCAAGAGTATCCTTTGGGCACGCTCCACCTCCAAGAACTTCATCTTAGACGCACTACCCCACATCGGGATGCAATAAATCATGATCGATTGATATAAAAGTGATAGAATATGGAATATGGATAACAAGAAGCTACGCCCTGCGATCGCCAACCCGCCTGGCCAGCATGGCGATTATGGGTATATCCTCCAGATATTTTCCCTAGGTGGCGAACAACTGGAGAGGCCTATGTCCAGCAGTGGACTGCGATAGGCTGATGATGATGATGATGGTGACCCCGCTCTCGTCACAGAAGCCATCGTTACACAACTGCGTCCCGCACGCTGCGCGGGCGCACCCACGCCACCGCAGCCAGTGATATCACCCATTTACCCATTACGCCGCCCCGCGCCGATACTAATAACGCATTATTGCCCAATTGACACCGCTCGTATCGGTGTTCATCTTCGGCTGACACCTCTTCACCAAGATGTGGGTGGTAATCTATTGAAGTACTCGTATTTCTAAGCCAGACTGCAGTCTGTTCGTATGAAACTTATGCAACATTAAATTCAAAATTATTGTATTGGTTACTTAGTTGCAGCCTGTGGTTATACCCTATCACCAGCACATAAATCTATCACCGGCTGGGAATCTAATATCTCAAGAAATCCCTTGTTCTTACGACACACATGGGAAGTGACGGTGCGGTAACTTGTATTCTTTAAACGTCGCCGTACAGTCTACCAAGACGTCTGGAAGTACAATAATTAGTATTTGAGAAAACATGACCATCAGAGTCTATCCTAAAAAGCCTTGCATCGACGGGCGACGGGCGTTTTTGCAAACGCATTGTTGCGCGCGCGCACTCTCTCCCACGAGCGCCCTTCACCCGCTCGACACAACACAACACTCTTTTTGCTCGCCAAATTGGGTACACGCACAAGAAACGCAGCCTACAAACTGCGGAACAATCACGCTTAAAATAGGTATAAAGTTTTGCCCGTGCGGTAACGGATTTAATACAACAGTGCACGTTTGAAGCCTATCACAGTCGACTGCTGGAAATAAGCCTCTCCAATTACTTGCCACTACGGATCTGAAGGCTTTACATATAATCGCCAAGCTGGGCAGGCGGGTTGGCGATCGCAGGGCGTAGCTTCTCACTCCGATGACGCTGCTGTCTGTCATCGGCGTGTGGTATTTAGCTACGCCTTAAATTGTAATGGTTATACCGCCAGCAGTCGGTTGCCAGAGCCTTGTTTGTTATTCAGCAGGATGTACCACGGGCAGGTGTAGCTTGGTGCGAAAATGTGATAGGTCGCTCCCTGACATTCTTGATTATGATGAATTGATTTTAAATAATTTACACCACCGCCCCTTGAAGAAACTCTTCAGTCTACAACCAGTGCGTTCCTACCGATTATGAAACACGGAGACGAAACGTATGGTATGGCGGTCCACAAGTTTAAAGAGCTGGATCGAGCAAAGTGGTGGAGTGGCTCGTGTGAGTGAGAGAACAGTGGTCTGCGAGAGGCTGATGATGATAGCCGAGAAGGCTGAGAAACTGATCCTAAGAACTACCTTAGTCGACTCTTACGACATCTACACGGAAGATCCGGGGGACAAAAGCCAAAATAATTCACAGAGACACAGAATAATATTGACTTATACATAGGAAGGCGATAAATAACACCGAGCCTATTGTCTTCCGAGGTGTTTGGAAACATTCTAGAAAGTGCATCTCATCAGTGACATAACGCAGCATCGACAACAACCAGCTGACCAGCGCACGCTGAGCTTTCCTGCAGTACTGTTCGCACCAGACGAGGGTCCACTTAGCAGCGAGCAGAGTTGCATAATTGCATCTCTGGTTTTAGGTCACGAGGCATCGATCGCGCGACGTGTACGGAATTCCGTTAAGTGCTACTGTCAGCTGGGGATCGACGTCTTCAGGAATGAGCTACTTCTTAACCTAGTTCAGAATCGAATTTGTCATGGCAAATCGAATCTATGATTTATTAGGTGAGAGTTCAGGCCGTGTTATAGCTTTTCAGACGTAGTATTTGCTCGTGGAGACTTATCATCCAATTTATTCGCTCTCTATTGCTCTTAAATTTTCAAATAGAGCATCTTTAGCTAAAATTAAACAGACTTCAATATTGTTACAATGGGAGACCAATGTTGAAATGGGAAAATAAGTGGTTAAATATAAGTAGCCTATCTATGGAACTCTTTCCTGGGCTCCTTTTTACCCGGAGATCATGTTCAAGACGAGAATGAACCGGTTTTTGCTGCGCTCCATCGTAGACTGACGCTTATCATCAGGCTAATTGCACTCAAGCGCAACCCCATTTCGAATAAAAAAGCACTATCCAATAACTGAACATTTGCAATTTCCCCAAATTTCCCGTTCCCAATGGGAGTCAGCCAATTTGACTAAGCCTCTCTCAGCTCAAGTCTGCCATTGCATTATCGCCTCTCCGGCGTCGCATTAAGAGCAACCAGTATCGGTGTCAGAGGTTCCGCGCCGGCGCCTCCGGGCCTGACACAGTGACCTCACCGACGCGACCGCGAAGTCAGTGAAATTGAGAAAAAATTTATAATTTTTGCATAAATACGGAAAAGATTAGTTATTTCAGCATTGTTCTGTTTGTGTACTACAGTTTCGCTTTGAAGACTCCAAGGCCTGGTAAATGTTAAGAAATAAATGAAAAAACCACCCACCCTTCCAAACAGAAACGAGGGTTAATAAACAAAACAATCATCATCAGCATCAGCCTATCGCAATCCGTTGCTGGACAAAGGCCTCTCCACTTTAGCACCACTAGGGGCAAAAATCTGAAGGCTTTACATAATCGCAACGCTGGGCAGGCGGGTTGGCGATCGCAGGGCGTAGTTCCTCGCTCCGGTGATGCCGCTTCCCGCCATATTTAGCTACGCCTTCGATTGTGATGGTTACACCGTCATCAGTCGGTTGCCAGAGTTTCGTTTGATATTTTCCATTTAACAGACGGAACCCTAAGTAATGTCCTTTAAGCGCGACTTTCCAAACGAGTATAAACACGAATAACATGCAATGTCGCGCCTAATGACATATTTATAAGCGGTAATGTCACCTTCAAAGCAAAATTTTTACGCTACGACCAAAATATACCTGTGATGATTTTTAATATTTGTCTAATTATTGCCCTCATTATTTAGTATGTTTTGTAAGAATTAAGTGGCAACACTGGTTTGTCACATTGACAGTTGACAGCGCGCCTCTCTGGCGGCAAAATAGGCGGGGAAAAATGGAGGGGAAAGCTGTGCTGGGGGGACGGACGTTGCAAGCCGGCATTCGATTAGCAGCATTGACCGAGGATAGACGTCGAGGGAAATCTATGTTCGACGGTAGTCTTATAGTTCAGGTAGTGATGTGATAAGTTGTGATACCTTTATACCATTCGACAGATTGAAGTTATTATATTTCAGAAGCGGGATGATACCTGCAGCCTACAAGGTACGGAGTAGAAATACTCTTAAAATTATTTAATTAATATTAATATACGAGATATTAATATAGACAAGATATTAAAGGCCGTCACTGTAATTTTTCATTAAATTCAGCTTTTATTTTTCTCTTCTCTTCATTTCTATAATGATGCCGTCACGAACATTTGGTTGGGGCTACTCCCTAACAATGTTACGTGGCGGTAGTATTGAGAGTGTTTAAAATAATATCGCGATTGGATTACGCCACCACTGACAACAGCTTGAATAATATTTGATCAAGGCTACTCTTTGATAGTGCTATTCTTGTTGGTCTGCCTGAAATAATTTGTCGCGAATTCTATTCGGTCAAGGCAACTCCTTGATAATAGTCCGCGACGGATTCTCTGGCAAACGTCGGTGCTAGAATATTTATATTTATTGCATAAGTGTTTTCTGGAGCAGACCGCAACTTGAGTAATGTTCGAACAAGGCAACTCTTTGTTAATGTTACTCTTGTAAGCCTAATAAGGTTTATCGCACGACCCATTTGGTTAAGGCTACTCTTTGACAATGTTGGTCTGCGATAAAACGTTAGACTGCGGTCTGTATTAGAAAAAACTAGACGTTTGGTTGAAATTGCGCCGTTAATTGAAAAGATAAGTTTTATGAAGAGAGGAGAAAGTTAGAGTTCTTAACCTTTAGAATAGGAAGAGTAATTTATCGATAATAATAACAACTTCATTGAATATAAAACACTGAGTTACATTTTGTATATCACAACTGGAAAAAAAAACAGTATTTTATGCTTGCTACCGCCAGATATCGCTCGTCCGACTAATTAACAATGCCTATCGCGTCATAGGAATCTGAGCGTTAAGTGTAGCGTAGAATGAGGTCAAAATGCTATATGTCAGTACAGACTGATTGTAAGCGGCGCATTAGCTTTTTATGTGTCCATTTGCTTACTTATGCGATAATGCGATACACAAATTATTATAACACAAGCTAGGCTGAGCCTGTATTATACGTACGTATTAATTCCTTCCCAATGTCTTTTAGTAAATACAACGATATAGGTATACTAATGAAAGTTGATATATTTGATTTGGTTATTTCTGGCCTTAGTGTTGAGTAAATGGGGCCTATGTTAGTTTAAAATATGTATGTTCAAAGATTACTTCGCTAAGATTGGATACGCTTCTCAAAATTTAAGGCTATAAATGTCGTGGACAAAACTTTACATGTACAAGAGAAGGCTATGTATGCCACTACCCGCAAGTAATCTATTTATATGTGTGAAGAGAGGGGTGTTAAAGGTCTGATTTTACTGAAACTGCTACCGCACCAGACTCTCTTGTACACACACACACACACACACACACACACACACACACACACACACACACACACACACACACACACACACACACACACACACACAACACACACACACACACACACACACACACACACACACACACACACACACACACACACACACACACACACACACACACACACACACACACACTTACTTTAAAAATATATGAATATAATTATGTAATTTTTAGTATGTACACAATGAAGTACTTATTCAGCTTTTAGCTCTTAATACTTGAGCCGGTATGGTTTGAGCCTAATGACCTGAAACATGTGTATTCAATTGCCTAGGCCAGGCATCCGTCTCATCACACAATATGTCACAAGTTTTATTATAGCCTGTTAAATTTAATGGACCCTGTGAAGAGAAATAAAGACTCACGCACACGCACACACACACTCGCACACAACACACAATCTGATGTTATATTGATTAAATTTGTATTTTTAAAGAAATCTGTAACAACAGAGCCAAGGCCAATAGGTCTTAATAATTGCCTACATATACTAATTGATGAAATCTAATGGATACGCTGTTGATTTCGAATAAATGAATAAATATTATATTAAACAAGTAATTGGAGGCTATGTATGTCTCTACGGAGCTATGTATGTTCCACAAGTGATTGAAGGCTATGTATGTCTCTACGGAGCTATGTATGTTCCACAAGTAATTGAAGGCTATGTATGTCTCTACGGAACTATGTATGTTCCACAAGTAATTGGAGGCTATGTATGTCTCTACGGAGCTATGTATGTTCCACAAGTAATTTGAGGCTATGTATGTCTCAACGGAGCTATGTATGTTCCACGAGTAATTGGAGGCTATGTAAGTCTCTACGGAGCTATGTATGTTCCACAAGTAATTGTAGTTTATTTATGTCCTTAAATAAGAAAAGACGCCCCTAAGAAGCTATGTATGTTTAATGATATTTGAGTCCTTGGATGCCAATACAGAACTATGTATTCCACTACTATACAAAATTGGTTACGGAAACTAATTAACTATGAGGATACAGAATCAATATTATCAGACGTAAAGTAAGCTAAGTTCATATACCCACATACACACCCGCGTCACTCTCACGCATACACACACACAAACGCACATACACTCACACAAATGCGGAACCCAATAAATGCTAGCTTTCCTCGATCAACAGGTGGGACCTGGAGGCCTGAAATGCAGGGTCGCCCTAGATTAGGCTCCAGATTACACGCTAAATAATTTAATTTAATGATTCAGTGCTAATGAATTTTACCAATTATAATTTAACTATAATTCTTTATTTCAAATAATTGCATACATTAGATGGCATTCCTAAACTACTTGTCAGTTCGATAACAGGGATGTAGATGATGTTGTAGGTTATTAATTTAATCTTTATTTCACAAAGTAGGTAGACAATGTGTTCTGGAATGGATTATGTCGGCGGTGTAATTTTCTCTTGCACAAATAACGGCAACTGACGACATGATGACTACTCCGCCTAGTAAAGTCCAAAGAGCCCAAGACACAAGCAGCAGAGGGGACCATTGGTGGATGTCGATGCAGGCCAACAGCTCGTCGTAACCATGTGATGTTGTCCGTTGTCATCAGGGAAGTCTTGGTGGCTCGTAGTATAACTTTATTTATTTATTTTACATTCGACTGTACTTAAACCTATGTAAGTACATCTATGCTCGTAGATTGACACTATCAAGAACCCGGGGCGGTCGACTTGTTTTTGTTTTAATATTATTCTTTTTATTTTTGCATATAAGACATTCATTCACTACAGAGATACATGAAGAGAGAATTTAAAACTGGGCTGTGCCAGTATCAACTTGTTAAAATTAGTGAGTAGCATCGAAATGAATAGGTACTATTGAATTTCTAAATTTAGAACCTGCGTAGGTATATTTCATTTTAGTGCAAGATTTATGATAATTAGCATTTCTTAAGTAAGGATGTTGATCTCCAATGTATTCTTTTAAATGGGTACCTATACTTGAATGGTTCCCTAAGTGAAGCATGTTAGGTTTAGACTAGGCTTCGTCTACGCACGAGACGTGTGGTCCTCTTATGCGAGGCAAAAATTAACCTATGTATGTCGGCGGACGGTGCCTCCGTCGCATGGGCCGTCGTTGTGGTGCCGAGGGTCGTATAGATAGAATAAACAGTCTTTGTTGCACAAAAGACATTTCGGACATAACAAAGGACAGCTTAGGCAGTTTTGTCGCTGGTAGCGATCTGTACCAGATAACATTTAGGCAGAGGAAGGAAGTTTTTTAAAAGCCACGGGCAATCTAGTACAATATCATCCAATGTTACTATTAAGTACTTTATAAATGGGCAAGCCAATTGCATAGTTATACGAAGTAAAATAAACATAATCTATAGACATCATTAAAAAAAATCTATGGATATAGCATATTAAATTGATGTGGCATTCGTATTTACACTTAAACACACACGTATACAATACATTCGCATACATATAAGTACATACACTCTCCGGCGCAACAGGCACGATGGGCACAACACAAATCTACCTAACTGGGGTGGAAAACTAAGGTTTGCCCCCCTATTGTTATTAATATAAAACCGGACCTTCCAGTTAATTTCATATAGATAGATTTAAAGTTATAAATTGTAATTGTTCCTGCGATACAGGCCTTGAGGCTAGTACAGCGACAGCTGACAATTTTTTTTAAGGATTTTGTAATATATTTGGTTTAGCTCATTTGAGTTGTATGCAGAACGATTTGTATTATTGGATAAACATTTTTATTTTTACACAACACATGTAGGTACACGTACGTAATTATTATTTATATTAATAAAAAAAGCGGTAACGTTCTAACTATAGAAATGTAGGGCACTAGGTACTCTAGTCCACTTATAGCAACTCGATATCTAAGTGTGGCGTATTGTTTACTTTCACATGCGTCAAAATATTTCATGAACTGTCCCCGCAATACGAGTATTAATTAATGGACTTGCCTCTAAGAGTAAGAATTTATTTATTTGCTAGAATGCGGTACATATTATTACAGATGATATGTATAATGGAGAACTAAACACATTCACTCTTCAGAGTTGTCAAATGAAATAAATTATTAGATTGGATACATAATTGAAATAAATTGTAACATGCCAAATTAAATTGATTATTAAATTGAGTACATACAAGTGAAATAAATTATTATACGTCAAGATAACTAAATTGTTAGAACACCTCTTTGTACTACCGGAATAACATTTACCATATTTTCAAAATATCATTAAAATTGAATTAAACAAAGCAAGTCACACGTCTGGTATAAAACAAGGTTGAATAAGCCATATTCTAAGCATACCTATACTTTAAAAGAAAACTTACTAATTGTTATATCATTTGCGTTCATGGGTAACTTATTATATAATTTGACAGCCATTGACCGACTGTTCCTTGAACGCATAGCTGTTTTCATTAAAAGCATGATTAATTTAATTGAACGTATAGACGTCTATCTCTAGGAGTACGTGGAATGTCATACAGAGTCTTAAATAGCTCTGGGTGAGTTTTAACCTCGTACATATAAGCAAGGGACAGTGAGTACTTTCAATTGTTTGAACAAAGTCTAGTGAAATAAAACTGTCTGCTGGGTAACAAATAACTTTGGGGTTTGAGGTTTTCTAAGAGGAGGTGAAGGGAGATTTGGTTAATGGTGGACATGTAGGCAGTTAAAGGTTTGAAATTGGGAGGATCATTAACTTTCAGTAAAACACTTTAATGATTATGTTCCAACATTGGGACAATGTCACTGAATTTCATTGGGCTTGGGATAAGACCTGAATTTACGTATCTACTCATTAAATTGGTTATTAATTATAGCTAATGTAGGGAAATGGTGTGAATAATTTATTTTAAGACCATCATGGGAGATCATCGGTCTTTACGAACTTTATTTCTTGAAGGGTGTATGTAGATAGGTAATCTATATGGGATGTCTACTACTTGTTTATGGATAAGCTTGTTATAAAGAAGGTCACGCTATATCCCTGTGATCATTACAGTTACGATTTTTTCTAATAAGATGAATTACAATTTGATCTTCCTGTCATAGTGAGTGACCTAAACCATTAATCTCAGTAAACCAAATCAAATTCTTTGTTTGTCAGAACAGGTTACAATAAAATAAACAAATAGTTATAGTTGGGTCTGCCTATAAAGGCGTACAAATATATTTGGTGTCGGAAAAATCTTCTGACCACCGAGAGATAAGACACAACACAAGGAAAAATATTGTTATTTATTTGTACCTACGTGTGAACGTACTTAGTTGCCACTGACGACTGCAGGGGTTGGTAAGTCTGAACGTCTTGGCCAGTTTTCAGTTGGACTTGACACAGTGGATTGGTCAGTTTTCAGTGCTGCACAGTGGCCTCTCCCAATGGTCACCACTTTGATCATACACCGTCAAATTTATTTTGTAACTTGCATCAAGGCTTTGACCATGAACTGTAAACAAAACTATCTTATTTATATCAAATATCATCACAAGGTTTCTTTTTGGTGCCAATGTGTATTCCTTATTCTCCTTGTAACACGTTAGTGGAGATGTTATTAGTAAAGTATTTGAATCTAGAGCAGCGTCTAGTAGCAGCTAGTTAGGCTTCTCTTATTCTTTCGTACACTTATGTCTATCTTGTACATAGGCACAGTAAATAGTTAAGTGTGGTGTACCTAATATTAGTTTTTATTAATTTCAGATTTATTTATATATATAAATATACATCTAGCTGTTCTACTATTTATTTTAAGACATTTGTTCAATTGTTCCTGTCACATGTTAGTCTCAAATGGGCATACTTTGAAAACTGTGTTAATCAATTAGAATACCAGCACCGAATGTGATGATTTTATACTTGCCCGTTAATGATTAAAACTGATGTGGTATACATATTTTACCAGGAAATGCAAGGGGTTGTAATTTAACAGTAATTTGTTGTTATAAGTCAAACTGTTTTTGTGTTATTCATTTTGTTGTAATATCGGGTTCTCATTTTATTTATTGAGATGGCGCTTTAGCACTATTGGTTGAATCATATTAAGTGGTTGTTTCGATTGGCTGTCCTTGAATAAATAAATAATTATGTAGTGGTGCGTCGGGAGACGGCACGTTGTCGGATGGCCGAATGTGATGATTTTTAATATTTGTCTAATTATTGCCCTCATTATTTAGTATGTTTTGTAAGAATTAAGTGGCAACACTGGTTTGTCACATTGACAGTTGACAGCGCGCCTCTCTGGCGGCAAAATAGGCGGGGAAAAATGGAGGGGAAAGCTGTGCTGGGGGGACGGACGTTGCAAGCCGGCATTCGATTAGCAGCATTGACCGAGGATAGACGTCGAGGGAAATCTATGTTCGACGGTAGTCTTATAGTTCAGGTAGTGATGTGATAAGTTGTGATACCTTTATACCATTCGACAGATTGAAGTTATTATATACCTGTTACTGGTGTAAGCAGTTAACTTGACCAGGTTCCGTAGATAAAATTAAATGTGTAAATCTCTAAAAGGCTTGTAGGGAAAACATAATACTCCACGCCTTTACATCCTTTACAACCTCACCTTGCCCGTGGTGCATTGCATCCTGCCAAGTAACAAACGAGGCGCTGGCAACCGACTGGTATAACCATCAAAATTGAAGGAGTAACTAAATACTACAGAGACCGATGACAGGCAGCAGCATCACCGGAGCGAGAAACTACGCCCTGCGATCGCCAACCCGCCTGCCCAGCGTGGCGATTATAGGCAAATCCTCCAGGTGTTTGCCCAAAGTGGCAAACAAATGGAGAGAGAGGCCTATATATCCAGCAGTAAACTGCGATAGGCATTTAAAATTTACCTAGCGGTTTAAATAGTCTCTACCATTCTATGGGGGACCCCTAAATCGGCAGACATAAAAATACGCATATACGGGCCTTTTACGAAACGTGTGGCCCGTTAGCCGAGGTGGGCTGTTGAGGCGGCTCGTTTGGGAGCAGCTTCCGCGGTGACCTCAATAGTAGCTGGGCGCGCGTTGAAAGCACAAAGCTCCAGGTTCGACTCTTATGAACAGCAATCTGATAGACAAGACGATCGCAGCGTTTCTAAAGATGCGTGTGTGCGGTTTAGTCACGTGTAGGATAGTAGGCATCTCTGCATCTATCCCCGGAAAATTCTATGTCTTACTGACAGACATGGAATTTTTGGGATTAACGCGCTCATAGCCTTTTTTTTATACCACTAGGTTGGCAAATGGCTACCGGCCTGCCTGATGGTAAGCAGTTACCGTAGCCCATGCACGCCTGCAACACCAGGGGCATCGCATGCGCTTAGCCGACCCTTTAAGAACCTATTTACTTTCGACTTGAAGTGCCCCATACTGTATTCCCTGAGAAAACTTCAGCAGGCAGCTCATTCCAGAAACGCAACGTTCTCGGGAGTACCAATTAGGCCTCAAAGTGTGAGGATGAACACCTTGCCACCTTTTTACACGAACACCTTTTTAGACTAATGCCGAAAGGTCACGGGGAGGACTTCTGATAAAAAAGTTTAAAAGTTATAGGGTTAAGTACCACAATAGCACTGTAACTTAGCTAAAATGTTTTTGACAGGGTGGCCCTACCCCAATGCAAGTTGTGGAATACGACATAAGGGACTTGGAAAAAATAGGGAGGCAACTTTGTTTTTTCGATTTCCTTATTATAGGAAAGTACAGTAGCTTCCCCTAGTCTGATGGAAAGCGAAAAAGAAGCCCAAAGTTGCTGAGGCAGCGGACCTATGGAAATCAATCACTTGTCGCTACAAACTTGTAGATTTCTCGGGGAACAAGGAGCCCGGCAAGGAGTTCAATAGTTTCGCTGTTCGCACAACAAAAGTACATGCGAAACGCACTCCTACATGCCTAGTGGTGAGCCTACACAGTCGATTTTGCCTTCCGAGACGATTGCGAACTCGCAGCCCGAAGTAATCGATAGCGCGGATCACAATGGGCCGCGCAAGTGTTACAAGGCTGCGCGGGCGCACGCCGTGTCGCCGCAGCCCTGACATTGGAGCTCGGCCCGATGTGGGTTATGCTTACCGTGTATTCATCATCAGCCTATCGCGTTTTACCCATAATCGCCACCCTGGGCAGGCGGGGATCTCGCAGGGCGTAACTGCTCGCTCCGGTGACGCTGCTGCCCGTCATCGGCCTGTAATGTTAGCTACGCCTTCAATCGTGATGATTATTCCGCCACCAGTGGGTTGCCGAGCCTCGTTTGTTATTGGGCAGGATGCACCACGGGCAGGTGAGGATGTCGAGGAGCGTATTACCTCCTCTCATTCCGTGGGTGTCTTAGATATCAGGAAACAGGCGTTTACCTGGGTACAAACAAAATCTACCCACGAAGCGTAGTGACTACTTAAGGTAAATCCCCCCCAATTGACAATTTCCTTTGGGGAAGGGCTATGTGGCAGCAAGCAGTGGACTTTTGCAGGCTGATGACACAGACTTAGGTTTGCATCACGTTTCGTCCGTACAGTGGTGGTCATATTAGTCCGCTTATAACCACATCTGTTGCAACATATGCGAAACCTCAAGCTGTAAGTACATAATTTACAACATAATACTTAAGTGTCACTTATGACTCCCGTTAATTCAAGTTTTAGTTGCAATGGAACGTTTTGGGTTCATTATCTCTATCATGAGGACATTATCACTATGACTCGTTTCCCCTTCCCATAGTCAGACCATTCGTTTCCCCAAATCAACCTTGAATATCCCATACCATAATTAAAATCTATTGTCAAACGTTGGCACAGCAGCACGGGCCGCAGAGGTAATTAGCGGCAAGCATTGTTTGACGCCGCGCCCGCTTGCTCAACAGCGTCCGCAATGGGCCGGCCTGACTCGCACCGACCATTATTGTATGTGATAATATGCTTGGCGACTCCTACAAATAGTAATGAAAACTTCCTAAGTAAATTTTTATGGCTTTTATTTACATACCACTGAGGTGGCACAACAATCCTATGGCCCGCCTGATGTGAAGCGGTCACCACAGCCGTTGGACGCCTGTAACACCTACGTGGTGTAATAAGCCTTAAACACCTGGACGCTTTACCAATAATTGTCACCCTGGGCAGGTGGGTTCACGTCATCGGCATATTTTAATAAAATACTCGTAATTAACAACAATTCCATCATCAACACAAATAAAACCTCGGCTCGACTCGATCCTCGCGACTCCATACGTAATACCCAAGCAATTTTGAACTCAGCGTCTCAATCATAAAGTCCATTCTCTATCTAGACACCACCAGATTTGGGCAACTCGGCCGTATATTATCACTTCCTCGTTCCAAAAAGGCGAAATATCACCAGCGCGACGCTGCAGCCGCGGCTGACCTTCCCCGCAGCCGTATTGCGTACCAATAAGGTCGAGAACGGCTCAGCAGCCTGCCAGGAAGCTGAGCGAAGGTCGAACGCACGATATATCGTATTCGATTATCGATACGAGTGTTATGTTTATCAACGGTTGTAACTGACGGCACGTATAGGAGTGACGACGCATATTTTTACAATTCAGTCGCGTTGCGCCAAGAGAGCTGCAGAAAAACAACACAAACTTAGGCTTCTCTATCCCTTTGAGACAAGAAGCTGAGCACGTTTCTCGTCTGCTTCCATAGAGCGAACTGCTAAACTATAGTACTCCTTGCCGGGCTCCTAGATTCTCGAAGGTTATAATCTCCGGTGTTCAATGGTTGGGTTAGCGAGTAAGCCTACGATGGACGTAGACGTAGGCGAAATCGCTCTTACCTTCAGGTCCCTCTCTAACAAATTCATTCAAATTCGACAGCTCTCAAAAACATTTCCGAGAGCTTTTAGGCTAACGAAAACTTTCACACGAATATTTAAATGGACGGTCGAGAATGTTTCCGAGAGAGACCGCATTTGCACCTCACCGTCATGCCCACTGATGGACACAGGCCCCAATGCCAATAGGCTGTTTGACAGTTTATTTTGTCTTGTTATCGATAGAATACTTCATTAAAGAAATATTGGTGAAGAAATTAGTTCGTTAAGCATTACTTAATTGTCTCAGAGTTACCGCAACTTCAAAAGCACATTAAATGGGAGAGACCAAAAACGGTTCATACAACAGGCGACTTCCGTGTGACGTCACACGCACGGTAAAACAAAGCTATGCTAAATATTGTGTTTAAGTATTTGGTTTCGTAACAAAAGATGTTATTAGCAACAACTTAAAGCATGGTACAATGGTTTTGAATGAATTTTCCGTTTTCGCAATGGACTTTCCCAATGAAGTTTGCAGGCCTATTTGCTGTCTCATTTTGCAACAACACATTTTAATAGTGGTTTTTAAGCGAGTCATATTTTATGTATTCATTTTTTTATAAGAAGAGCTTTTAGGCTGACTTCACTTCACTTGATGGTAAGCGGTCGTGAGGTAAAAGTTAGGTCGACCAGGCACAATAGAACAAAGTTAAACCCATTGCGCTTGTCGCTCTCGCCCTGAAGGAACTATGAAATAACAAACAAAATCAGACATAGTCAAATACCCTATTGTCATTTAGGACGATTTGCCTCGTCACCACGTTTGGCAGCCAGGTAAAGTTGACGCAGATTTAATTATATCCATGAAAACGCCGCTGCCCTTTTCCTGATATTCCCTTAGTAGTTTTCTACGACACCTACAGAAACGTACAAAAATAATATTAATACGTAGCTCAATACCACAAGCCGATGACGGGCAACAGTGTCACCGGAGCGAAGAGCTGCACTCTGCGATTCCAACCCGCCAGATCACCGTGGCGATTATGAGTAAAATCGTCAGATGTTTGCCCAAAGTGGCGAACCACTGGAGAGGCCTACGTCCAGCAGTGAGCTGCGGTAGGCTTATGGCGAGTATATTACAGTAAAGATTGGCAATAAATACTAAGTACCCTAAACGGACAAGCATATATGAAGAGTTTGATGAATTTGGGCGAAGCAAAAGTTGTGTGCCAGGATCGTGGCAAATGGAAGGATGCCTATGCCTACCCCTCTGGGAGAAAGGCGTGACGTTATGTACGTACGTAAGATTGGCAATGGTTTATCAACGTTTACCGTTGGCTGCAGTAAAGAGCGAACCCGAAGCGCTCCGAAGCGGCCCGGAGCGCTCGGGCGGCGGCGGCGCCGCGGTCCGTGACAATCCTGTTCTCGGGCTCTTTTTGCGCTTTCGCTCTGGAAAAACTGCGTACCGTTACGTGTGCGGGCGCAGCGCGTGGGAGAGCAGTGAACCAGTCCACGACATTTGTACATTCTACATGTTTATTTTTATTTAACTCCCTAGTCCCTAGCACTCTCAGACTGGCGAAGGGTGATTGAGGACAGACCAGGGTGGTGAAATCTCGTGTCGGAGGCCAAGATCCACCACTTCGGGTCGCTGAGCCAGTGCAGTAAGTATGTAAGGGCCTAGCAACAAGGCCATGCCAGCTTCATTATACCCTAGACGTACTGTGTTAGTCAACTACAGGCATAACGAATTATATTACAAGTTTCGCCTATTTCCTGTTCGGATCTCGCACCCGAAACGTTTCGGGTCACGTCGTTCATTATGTACTACAGCTTGAAGTTCCGTTAAAAAACGTTCTAATTGTAGTAATGGAAGGAGAAAGTTTGCAATCTTATGTTACACCTGGTTCCTTATTCAGTACCACACGGAATGCCCGTAACAAACAAATGACCCCCGACTCTTGAGAGTCAGCGGCGGTACTTGCCCTCCCCAGACCAGGAGTGCCGGCCGATTGTCATCTGCGGCTCTGGCCAGTGCCGGCAGGGATTCAGTCGCATACTTCTGTGCTACCCGAATCCCTGCAAGTTGCTGCCCACTGGCGACACAGGGGGGGTTCAGTTTGTATATCCTCACATTCAATGAGGTGTGAGTCTCACATAACACAACGACTCTCCCCGAATTCGCCGTGAAGATGCGTAATGCATTCACCTCTAGAGATTCTACATATTGGAGGAGTGTACAACATTGGAGTAACCTCACTGTCAACTCCGCGGGCGAGACCGTCGCGCCCACTTTCAAGTTAACCCCGCGACTCGACCAGTTACGACGCAACACTCCGATACAGAATGCTTTCTGCGTATGCCAACCAGCTGTATATGCATCTAAAAAGAAGTGTAGGACGCCCACAGACCAAGTGACAATTTTTAGAGAGGTAGGGGCATAGCGAGTCTTCGCTCGAATTGAGCCGCCCGTCCGGGGAAGGACCTCCACCCTATGGAATACCGCAGCAGCCGAATGACCCGGGTCGTGTTTCTGCCGGTGAGTTTGTGGAGCTCCTGGGGGTTACGATTGGGCCGGCATGGCGGTGGCGACTGACAGGTAACTGACCACTGACCAGGTACAACGAGTGGTCCATTCCGAAAGTGGTAGGTAGATATGACAATAATTAGCAAGTGTATTTTGAGTTTATGACCTACTACTGTGTATGCAAGGTTTTCATTGCCTCACGAATACGTCAGCTACGCCTGGGGACTCTAACTCCTCAAAAGCCCTTGCCAATTACGATCGGGCCAATCTGGGTGCTTCTGTGCTTATAGTCATCAAAGTACAACGTAAAACCTTAGTTTAAGGTCAGAGCGATTCGATATTTCCCTATACCACTACAGCTAGTGTGTCTACATAAGCAGCACCCACGCCTCAGACCTCCGCCTAAGGGCAAGCCACCCAAATAAAAAATGGATTCTCTACCTGACCCGACAAAAAGTTGTTGAATTATCTAAAGGTTTTTATATTGCCGTCCCTTTCGCACGCACACGTGTAGCGCTAAGTGCGAGCGAGACGGGTGATGAATGCGGTTGTACGCTTGTCCTTGCCGATTTTCCTTCCTACATTTTGTTGGCACGTTGGCACGGAACAAAGAGTTGTTAGCGATTTTATTTGGATTTAATTGAATTAACTATCCAGTTATACGATAGTAAGAAATATCAGATTTGTTGCGTTATTAAGGCTTCGCATTAAACTAGCGGGCTCTGGCTTACGCTCGGCGTATCTTTATGAAACAAATTTGAAAAGATCCGTCAGATAGCGACCATGTGGTTACCGGATTTAGAATTGGACCACCCCCTTATCCCAGTGATTGTCGTAGAAAACGACTAAGGGAATATCAGGGAACGGGCAGAAGCGTTTATCTGGGTAGGTACAGATAAACCTACTGCGGTCATTAACCCGCCTGCCAAGCGGGGTGACTAACCTAAGTCCTCCAAATGACGAAGGTCTTCAAAGGAGACCTTTGTCCGGCAGTGGACGATTTCAGGTTGATGATTATGATGATAGAAAAGGCTCTCTCGCACGGCGTCCCTTTGCGGGATCAAAACTAAACGGAGATGATCCAACAGGGAAGCAAAGTCATCGACATCGACTTAGCTCAGCAGATTAGAAGCAGTGAGCTGGCCATGTTAGGCGCAATGATGGTTCATTGAGCAAATTGGTGATTTTTAGAGGCCAGAGTCCAGCAGTGGACTGCGATAGGCCGATGATACGATGCATCAATCAAACACGAAATCTTTCGTGATTTTTGCAGTCCTAAAACCAAACTAATAGGTATTGAAATTTCGACAAAAGCGGCCAGGCGCCAACAAGGCTAACCACGTTTACCACGTACGCAGCAGATAATATTCTCGATGCACGAGTTCTACACAAAAGATGCGCGCTCAGTTCGGTCGCTTCTCATACTGACAAGACGATAGTTTGATACGACCGAGTAATATCGGGCGCAGATCCAACGACATTCTTTTTTTTTTTATAATGTCGTCGAGTCGTCCGATGAAAAGCGTAAGAGACGCCCAAGTCGCTGCGGCAACGGACAAGTAACCAAACCACTTGTCAGTTGCCACCGCCATGCTGGCTTGTAAGATTATTTTGGCTATATATTGATTAACTTCGAAGATTTCTCGAGTGTGGTCGTTAGCCAGGCGGACAAACCCTACCGCCGGGTAACTGAAAACTCAAGAAGTCCATACGACTATTACGACACCCATAGCGGAGCTCTGTATTCTTTTCCGTCACCGCACGAAAACGACTTGACGTACATTCCGTTGCACGCAAACGTACTGGCAGCTACTGAATAATTCCTCTACAAATAAACGGAAGATTAGAAGCAAAACCTTCCCTTACACACCTGTGCGCCAGGTGCGGGGTTCGAATCCCGGCGGCGCCACCTGGCAGCGCCGGAAGCGGGCGCGTCACACTCTTGCGTCACCGGCGGCGCTGCACATCTGGTCGGTAGGTGCTATGACCGCGAGGTCGAGAACACTACAACCGACAAAGAACTAACCCTTAAGGCTCGTTTAATGTGACACGGTGCATCGACTTTCCCGGGTTGTCGACTAAACGCTTGACGGCCGTATTCATAAACGTTACTATGCGACGCGCGGACGCACAGTGCGCAGAATCCTATACGTTTTTGGGTATCTGTGCGTTCCCGCGACGCATAGTAACGTTTGTGAATACGGCCGGAGTCTTTCACACCAGGGCCCTGGGTAAGGGACTCCGAGGTAATTATGAGTGTATGTGTTGTAGAGTTGGAGCGTGTAGAGTTATAATAAGCTTGGCTCTTAATGACATCCGATGAGACATCTTAATGAGATCTATTCGTACCACTTTAATAAATAAATGCCATAGTTAAGCCCAAAGTGTAAGCCCAGGTAACTGACCAGTTACTTTCCCGTTGTCACAGCGACTTGGGCTTTTCTTTCGCTTTAAAAAAAACAACATAGATCGTCATCATCAGCCCATCGCAGTCCACTGCTGGACACAGGCCTCTCCAGGTGTTCACCACTTTACGCAAAAACCTGGAGGCTTTGACCGTAATCGCCACGCTGAGTGGTTTGGCGATCGCAGGGCGTAGTTTCTCGCTCCGGTGGCGCTGCTGCCCGTCATCGGCCTGTGGTATTTTGCTACGCCTTCAATCGTGCGTGATCTTTATACTATTGTTCTTCGGCAGGATGCACCTCATGGTTTGTTCATACAAACATAAGAAAAAAAAGTTCAGTCGCATTGAGAACCTCCTCCATTTTTTGAAGTCGGCTAAAACTGTTTAAGTTCCTGCATCCGATTTACCCGTGCGAACTGTCACCTCATCGGTAACAGAACAGACCGCGCGGGAGACTGGTACGCTGTGCTAATATGTAAAATCTTGCAAAGATACCTCAAAACAGGCTCATACAAGTAACCTTTCAAACGCAAAAAAAACTACTAAAATCTAATAAGTTAATGGCATGTTGTTTACAGCCGCGTCGTAACAATGACCTAGACAACATAGCCGTTTAGTGTCGCTAGTCAAAATATACCTAGAGCCTAGAACTATGACATAATACGGCGGAGATATCATACGATGTTAAGTTCCGTCGCAACATACAGGAATCTAAACTAATCTATATATATAAAAGGAGAAACTGACTGACTGACTGACTGACTGACATATCAACGCACAGCCCAAACGGCTAAACGTAGGCACTTGAAATTTGGAAGGGACGTAGCTTAGGTACCGTAGGGGTGCACTAAGAAAGGAATTCCCGAAATTCCCACGGGAACGGGAATTAGCGGGAAAATCCTTTTGTATGAAAAATCTAAACCGCTTAAGTTAGACGCTTGAAATTTGGCATGCAGGTACCTTAGTAAATATAAAGTTTAGTTATGGCTGTATTTTGAGAAATTCCCACGGGAACGGGAGTTAGCGGGAAAAAACTTTTGTATGTATAAATTTAAACACGCGGACGAAGTCGCGGGCAAAAGCTAGTATTATAGAAGATTATAGATTAAGAGGAAAGATTTGATTGTTTGTTTGTTTGATACGAATAGGCTCCAAAACTACTGGACCGATTTGAATATTATTAATTCTTTCACTGTCGGAAAGCTACACTATCTGCGCTGAACATAGGCTATATTATATTTTTAAAAAGTTAGGGATCCATGCTAAAAGTTTAATAATGTAACCGAAGGTGTGAAAAAATTACCAAAAATCTTTCAAACTGACGTGTATTGAAAACGTTACCATAGCAACCTAAACAACCCAAAGCGAAGCGAGGGCGGTTTGGCTAGTCGCTTTTAAAATAGTGCCGCGGCCACACATTGGATCCAACTTTGCGTCCAATCACTGTCCAATGCCCAATACTAAGGCGCTCAATGTGTTTATTGTGTCAAAGTACCGATACACACATTGGTGCATTGGGCGCAAAGCGTTACGTTGGTGCAAATATCTCCAATGTGTGGCCGCGGCGTTAGGCTAATGATGACTGGTGGCAGTATAACCATCACGATTGAAGGTGTTGCTAAGTGCCGCAGGACGATGACGGGCAGCAGCGTCACCGGAGCGAGGAGTTACGCCCTGATACCCAACCCGCCTACCAGCGTGGCGATTATGGGTAAAGCCTCTATATGTTTGATCAAAGTATCGAACAACTGGAGAGGCCTATGTCCAGCAGTGGACTGCGATAGGCTGATGATGATGAATCTTTTTACTATCAAGACCTACCCATCTGTCTTAAAGAATTTCGAATATAGTCTTTTACCTTTCTCTATGATAACGTAAACTACGCGCGAAACTGTAGAGACGACACATTAGTGGGAATTGCAGAAAGTACATTTGAATGCGTCAAATCCACAACTCTTGGTATACCTAACTATTTTCAAAACTCATTATTATGTACATATAGCTATATGTACGAATCTGTAGAGGGCGCTCGAGATCAAACTAGCCTCGCCCTTATCAGCTGATCGCGAAACTCGGCTGCAGAGATATAAGTATAGCTAGCAAGAGATATGGCTAGCTAGGGACATAGCTAGCTGAGATATACCTAGCTAGGTGACTGCGTAGCCCTTTAACTATTAATTAACGTGCGGTCCAGCCAGCAGACACACACTCGGGTTGTACAAATTTAAAGACGAAAGGGTTCCCCACCCTTCTGCCTCCTTACACAACTACTAATATATAGGTTTTTAGGGTTCCGTAGCCAAAATGGCAAAAACGGGACCCTTATAGATTCGTCATGTCTGTCTGTCTGTCTGTCTGTCTGTCCGTCCGTATGTCACAGCCAATTTATTCCGAAACTATAAGAGCTACATTATTGAAATTTGGTACGTAGATGTATTATGTGAACCGCATTAAGATTTTAAAGTAAAATCAGAAAAAAATCCAAAATTTTTGGGGTTCCCCATACATGGAACTGAAACTGAAAAAATTTTTTTTCATCGAACCTATACGTGTGAGGTATCTATGAATAGGTATTTGAAAATGATGTTGAGGTTACTAACATCATTTCTTTCTAAACTAAATAGTTTGCGCGAGAGACTCTTCCAAAGTGGTAAAATGAGTGTCCCCCCCCCCGTAACTTTTAAAATATGGGCATGATAAAGCTGAAAAAAATATATCATGTGTATCACTATGAAAACTACTAACGAAATTTGGTTTGAATGAAATCTAGCCAGTAGTTTTTTTTTAAACGTCATAAATCAAATTACCTAATTTTTTCATTTAATTAACTCCAATATAATAAAACGTAAAGAAAAACATTTATTTAGCTGTATAGTGGTACGGAACCCTACGTGCGAGAGTCCGACTCGCACTTGGCCGGTTTTTATCATCTAGTATTCCAGTTTGTTTAAATTCTACTCTTCTTGGAACTCTGGAACTCATAAAGCTATGTTTATGCCATGAAAGGGTGAATTGTAAAGTATAGACGTCTAAATTACATTTCATCAACAGCTCATGTAGGTCTTTTCCCACACTGGGGCTGAAACCTTCTTTAAACTAGAGCGATAAGGCATTTATATAGGTGTGTAATTTTTATAAGGTATGGTTTCATAGGGTAAAATGTATCTAAGTAAGTCTATCAGTTGTCTAGTACCCATAGTACAAGCTTCGGCTTAGTTTGGGGCTAGGTGGCGCTGTGTGGCCCGGCGTGGTATGTCTTGGATTATTTATTTATTCCCAGGGGGCCACTATATAAAATAAACTTTCAGACAACATCACATACATTGCTCCGATCCCAAAGTAGCTTAAGCACTTGTGTTATGGGTATCAGTACAAAGAAGGTACCACAAATAAATACATACTTAAATAAATACAAGTATAAACACCCAGACACGGAACAAACACAAGTGTTCATCACACGAATGTTTGTTCCGGGCGGGAATCGAACCCACGACCCTTGGTTCAGAAGGCAGGGGTCACTACCAATTGAGCCACTGAGCCAGTCTACTTTAGTTGAAAACAGTCATAACAACGCCAACACCAGTCGTTTCCTCGCGATTCGTCATCCCGTTACGTGCCGACGTGAGTCCGCACCGTCTCCGCGCTCCCGCGCCCACCGACGGGTCTCGGCTCATTTTTTTGCAGAGTCAAGTTTATCCTCTCGTCACGCGTATGCCGAGCCACAAAAAACCGATCACACTGCGACCTTATTCCCGGCGCGTAAGGTCGACAGTCTGCGACGCCGGGCGGCGCCCGCGCATCCGCGTTGTATATTTAGGGCGAGTGCGTTGACCCGAAGGTCGCTACCTGCCCCGAGCCGCGCCTACAGTGTGACGGGCCGATGTATTTTTGTCATATATTATGTGTACGGTTGTCGGAAGGTAGCCGAAGAGCCCTGACACAGACTTCATCATCATCATAATCAGCCTATTGCAGCCCACTGCTGGACATAGGCCTCTCCAATTAGGGCAAACCCCTTCAATCTAATTAGGATATACCCATAATCGCCACCGTGGGCAGGCGGGTTGGCGATCGCAGGGCGTAGCTTCTCGCTCCGGTGACGCTGCTGCCCGTCATTGGTCTGTTGTATTTAGCAACGCCTTTAATTATGATGGTTATACCGCCACCAGTCGGTTGCCAGCGCCTCGTTTGTTATTCGGCAGGATGCACCATGGGCAGGTGAGGTTGGCTTGGAGCGAAAAGATGATGGGCCGCTCCCTTACATCCCCATCTTCACTTCATCATCATCATCAGCCTTTATTATCGGTCCCACTGCAGGGCATAGGCCTCCTCTCTTGATTGTCATTCATCACGGTCCTGCGCTATTCTCTCCCAAGTTTTCCCCGCCACTCTACTTATATCATCCGACCATCTGGAGGGGGCACGTCCGCGACTTCGCTTACCCTGCCCTGACACAAACTTAAAGATGCAGAATTACTATAGAAGCTAAGACATAAATTGACCGCCGTACACTCGCTGAAACAAACATGGATGAGGGTGTTTCAAAATGAAATATCCGATAGCTGGTGTTAAGAACTTAAAAAGCCCTGTGGTTCAGTTATCATTGTTTTTTTTATAGGTCAGTTGCTAATGCAACAAATAAATAATGACATTAAATAACCAAGACATGCCACGCTGGGCCACACAGCACCATCTAGCCCCAAACTAAGCCAAAGCTTGTACTATGGGTACTAGACAACTGATAAACTTACTTAGATCTATACATTTTATTTTGTAAATTAATACAGACTATACATAGAAAACACCCTGACCAAAACAAATAGACATGTTCATGAACACAAATGTTTGTACTGTGCAGGGAACCCTTGGCAGTGGTCTCTACCAACTGGCTTGATGGCTACCGAGCCAGTAGGTAAATTGCAACATTGTAAAGTATGATGTGCTCAAAATAATGAAGGACAACCCCCACTTCACAGTACATGTACAGCTCACTATCACTGATAACTTATTTATACTTTACATCACTCCAATAGTACACAGATAAATTAAAATACAAGAGCATATTTTTCCTACATTTTTATGTTGTTACAACTTTCCTCAATTTGAATAGTATGTTAATGAGCTGTCATGCAGAAAGTTTTACATCAGCTAGGGGTCTCCACTCTCTTCTAGACTGACGACCTTACGCAACGAGCCTTATGGATATCCTTAGCTCTTAAACTGGGTGTGAAGTGGCACTTATGCAGGCAATAGTG